>CM053626.1:329595876-329606918 GCA_028646595.1 Phalanger gymnotis | reverse complement strand
ATACAATTCATAGTTACCAACATCTAGGCTCAGCCTGGGAGCTCAGAACAAGGGCTGGCCCAGAGTCAAGTGTGCCACCACTGCTGCAGCAAAGAGCTCCAAAGAAGAAGAGGCCAACCCCTGGCTTTTATATCTTTGTCAGCGTCAGGGGTGAGTCACACATGCGACTCACTCACGTGATCTCAAATCGTCACAAAGAGGCACCTTAAACCCACGTGGTCTAAGAGTCTCTGCTGTCCCAGACATGTAAACTAGGCCCTCCCCGGAGTTAGCCCCACCTCAGTCATTAATCCACACCCACATAGGTTCCACACCAAATAGGGGTTTGGGCCTGGGGCTTAGCATTACTCAAAGCAAACAAATGCCAAACTCTTCAAGGGCACTAAGTGAACTAAGTGCTAAGGAGCTCACTTTGCTTAACAAAACAGGTGCCAATTTGCATTGGGAGAAGAAGGTCCCTGCCAGGAGTTCTTGATACAGATGAAATCCCAGGTCCACTGCAAACACCACCACCACCAATAACAGCAACACAAATAAGCAAAAATAAATGACAACCCCTATTATAACGTCACTCAAGTTTCGGTAATAACTTGAGGTTGGTGAAAGTGCTTCATATCACGTCCTCTGTTTGCTAAGGCAATTCTGTGAAGTGTGCACTAACATAAGTTTGATTTTAAAGCTGAGGAAACCACAGGCCAATAGGTTAGTTGACATGTCCAGGGTCACACAGATTGTTCATGTTTAAGGCCTGCTTCCAACCCAGATCTTCCCAACTCCACAGCCAAGGACCTATCCTCTGTACTACACTTTTCCTCTGAAGAAATGGATTTTTTTGAATGAACCCCTAGTACACCACTCAAAATTAGAAAATGGTAGGTTGGGGGATGTCTGTGCATTGGGGTAAATTTAACTCCAGGGCAGAGTTTTCTTGCAGTGTATATTTGTTATAGTCCTAATTAAAAAAGCAAAGAACTTTGGAAAAATCTCCCTCAACATGGACTTCCTTCTCACTGTAACAAAAAAATCCACCTCCGGGGGCCTCAGCTTCCTCATCTGTAAAAGGAGTGGGTTGAACTAGATGGGATCTGTGATCTCCATCTCCAGCTGTACAAGCCTATGATTTCCCTTGACTTTGTCTGCCATGATCATGCTCAGTTATCAAATGGAAGGGAGTTCTACCAGTGGAAAGGAGGCCAAAGGGCAGGTGGAGGAAGGGGAGTGGGACTCAGGTTGGCAAAGACAATGAAGGAGCTGTATCGGCCTGGAAATTCTCCAACTTCTTACAGTGGTGCCTTGTTGACTGCCTTGAAAAACACCATTGGATGAAATTATTTTAGCTTTTGCAAAATCTTCTCAGAATCAACTTTTTTTGTTTTTTAAAGTTTGTAAGCTTGGAGAAAATCCTCCCAATCTCTTTAAATCATACTCTGAGAATGAAAGTTGTATATTTTCTATTATTTGTGATAATTTTCCAAGCTTTTTTTATTATGGACTTTCATTGATAGAGCACTTTGCCAAAAGGCTGGAACCTCCATTTTTTCTTTCTTTCCACCTCAGAGCTCTACTTAGGGCTCCTGACAGAAAACAACAATACAATGAATGTTCGCAAAGCACATTCCATGTGTTACCCTAGTTGATCCTCTCACACATCTGTGAAATAGATGCAGTTTTTTCCCTATTTTCAGATGAAGAAACTGAGGCTAAGATAGGTTAATGACTTGTCCAGGGTCACATAATTCTTGAAGACCTGGGGCAGCTTTTGAACTCAGATCTTCCTATATTATCATGGCACCACCTAATGCCTAGGCCAGGGGTAGGGAACCCACAGCCTCGAGGCCACATGTGGCCTTCTATGTCCTTGAGTTCTGCCTTTTGACTGAGTCCAAGTTTTACAGAACAAATCCTTTTATTAAAGGGATTTGTTCTTCATTATGAAGTTTGGATTCAGTCAAAGGGCCACACTTGGGGACCTAGAGGGCCACATGTTGCCTGGAGGCTGAAGGTTCTCCACTTCCGACCTAGAGAAACCTGTTGGTTGCATCATTTTATAAGTGTTAAACACTGAGTTACAGAGCATCTAAGAGACAGAGTTTGATTTGCCCAGGGTTGGATTAAGGAAATGATGTCAAAATTCATAGCCGTTCACGCTAAGCCAGCCTTCCTAATATCTATTGGGGTTCAGGAATACTTGGGTTCCCGTCCTGCCTCTGATCCCTGTTTGTTTTGTTTTTTTTTTTTTAACCAAGACCAGGTGCTTGACTTCTCAGTGTTGGTGACAAAGTTACAGAAGATTTGCTAACCTGCACTGATGACGATTCCCTAAAACAATCATAACTACAGCAGGTTTTGAACCCACGTGTGCTGACTCAGAACCCAGCCCCTCCTTAGGCATTGTGCTGAGGCACTCTGCTTTCCTCTCTATCAGCAGAGTTGATCACGTTGGTTGGAAAGGAGTCACTGGAGGTGACAGAGGTGACATTTGTTTGTTTTATGGTTGTTTCTGTTTCCATTCCTATGGCCCAAGAGGAGAAAAATGGCTTCAAATCTGCCATCATAATCTTAGAATGTATATTTAATATAGGGGTGCCCTCTGGATACAGGGCTCAAAGAGACAATCTAGCCCAAGAGGAAAGTCTGGAAAAAAATAACGAAATAAGCTTTGAGCACAGTTCAGCTTGTGTTGTCTTTAGGTCAAGCTTCTGAATAACCCCAGCCCCAGCCTAATTACCAGTCTAGGGGATTTTTGTTTATGATTTTATAGAGGAAATCTGGAATTCAAAGAAAATCTGCTGTTCATTCCATCCCCAAACATTTACTGACCAAACACCTGCTTGCATACGTCAGGGAACCGTGGAGACAATGATCAAGGACATTGTCTCTGCCCTTGAAGACATTGCAGTTTAGTTGGGAGGAGATGCAGTATACAGAAACATCTTCTAGGCAGGATGCGATGTGCTATTGGGAAGACAAGCCAAGCACAAGCCGTGGGGACACTTGGAGATCGCTTCCATCTTGTGGAGTGATGGGGGAAGAGTCAGGGAAGACTTGATGGAGAGCAAGTGTCATTTGAGTTAGGCCTGGAAACCTGGGCAGGACTTCATCAACCAGAGATGAGCATGAAAATGCAGGGAAGCAAGGGTGTAAAAAAGGATTTTTGTCTTAGAAGAAACCCTGTATGTGAGTACAGGAAGGTATGGGGGTCACATAGTTCAGAAGTCTAGTAGAGAAGATCGCTCAGGATTTTTAAGTACCTACTGTGTGCCAATCATGGTACTAAAAAGTAGATTTGAGCTCAGGTCATTTTAAATTGAGATTTTTTTTACTTGAATGCAAATGCATACACTTGGATTAAAAAAATACTCAATTTCTTAAGGAAAAGATAAGAAGGCAAGGTTAGTCATTTATCTGAAAAAATTCTTGGATATTAAGTGGATTGTAAACTGGGCATAACTCAACCTTGTGAGGTTTTAGCCAGGTCAAACCAAGTCAACAGGCATTTCTTAAGTACTTTCCATGAGTCAGGCTAAGTTCTGGGGATACAAAAAAAGTCAAAAACAGACAAAAAAATAATACAGGCTGGAGCTACATTCAGGGAGGCATTATGCACAGGACTGGGGAGGTTATAGTCACAAAATATAGAAACAACAGATTTCAGAGCTAGAAGAGCCATCAGCCACCCGTCTATAATATCCCTCTCAAATGATCACCCAATCTGTGCTGAAGGAATGAATGAAAGTCCCGAGATACAAGGCCTGAAAGACAAATTTGGGTCAGATCTCAATGAAACCTTGAATCTTCCACTGAGTTTTGATTTTATTTCATGGACAATGAAGAATCCCTGAGCAATTTTGAGTGTTTTCAGACTCCAAAACAACTATTACTCAAAGAAGAAAGATGCATCTATTTCCATTGGCTGGAAATTTGGATTTTGTAAGGGAGCTTTAGATCCTTGTAAGCCTTGGTGTCAATCTGGCCATTTTGCAAATGGTAGAATTAAAGTCAGACCTTAGAATTTTAACTTTAACCTTCACTTTTCATTTTAAACCTCATTAAAGTTTGTCGAGGTAACTTATTTTAACCTCTTGCCATGTGAATATCACAAATAATGATTTCTAGCCTAATCAGCAGGCATATGCCTCATTAATGTGTGTGTGTGTGTGCGTGTGTGTTTACTTAACATAAGGAGGCCATGATGGCTGTCTTTATAGTTTTGAAAGACTGTTATGACAAAGAAGAATTATACTTGTTTTTTAATAGGCCCACCTATATAGGTGTATAGATGTGCCTAGATACACCCTAATAGTACAAAATTAGCATTTTACATTTCATTTTTTATTTTATATTTAAATTTTAATTGTCAATTTTTAAAAGAAATTGAGGTTAGATTTAATTTATTGTGTTTGATGAATAAAAATAATTTTATTGTGATTACTATCTGGGTGTCTGGACATCTACCTCTAGGTGGGCTGGCAGGTAGGAAAGGAGGGAGGCAGAGAGGGAGGGGGATAAGTAGCTAGGTAAGGAAGTAGATGTAGCCAGGCACCTTGTTAAATGCTGCCTGAAGATATAAGCAAATAGGATGATCCTCTCCTAAAGGAAGTGTACATTCTACTGGGGAAAGATAATTTATAAAAGGGAGCTGGGGGGTGGGTATGGATACCGTGGGGCAACACGATATGGAGCTGGCCAGGATGCACCAGGGATACCTGTGTCCAGGCGAGACAAGGTGGAGGCCCATTCCCTCAAGTCTGGAGTCCCAGGAGAGGAATGCCAGGTTCCATTGGAGGAGGAACGGCATGGGGAGGTGGCCAGAGTATAGATGGCATGGTGTAGATGTGGCCAGAAACTATTATCATTATTATTCAATATATGTTTTCCTTAGCAAAAATGAAATAAAGTCAAATGCTCAAGGTGCAGATCTGCTTCATCTACCTCTGAGTGGTTCTGCATGGTCCCAAAGGATGAAACTGAAAAGTGGGTGATGTTAATTTGACAGATGGAGGAAACAGCAGCAGCAGCAGCAGCAGCAGCAGCAGCAGCAAGAAAACACCAAATGTGTTCACAATTAGAGGTGTCCATAATCACAATGAGTTGATTCAGAAGACAGCTCCAAATTCCTAGACATCCTTAGTCAATGCCTGAGTGCCCACTCTTTGAAGAAGGGATTTTTGGTCAGGTAGAGGAGGGGCTAGATGGTATCTAACGGCCCTTTCAATTCTCACCCTCGGATTCCTGGCCAAAACCCCTTTTCCCACCTTGCTTATTAACAAGATTGCTTGAATTGATTTTTTTAAAATGCCGAAGCCCCTTTTTGAAACTCCTTGCTACAGTCATTAATATTTGTTCCTTCAGCACATTAGGATGCTGTTACGTATTTTGACTAATTATTCGTTACTTAATGTCAAAATGCATAATACATCTGAAAATGTCAGATGCTTTCTTACTGCCAGTGCATGATCTCTCAAGGAAGGTAGAACATGAGGCTGCTTGGCTTGCAGCCTTCATCCTTGAAGGAAAAAAATATTCTTCTCATATAGCACATATTACATCTTTTTGGTAAAGGATTCTCTTGATAGGCCTTGCAAATGCATAGAATGTTTCTGCCAGACATACGTGGTCCTGCAGGCCTCATCTATGCAGGGCTTTATTCTCAGAACTATAAATTCACCATGTCGTTTTAACACATTCTTGGGGGCTGACAGAGCTCAAGATGCTTTCATAGGCTAATATAAGTGGACACACAGAAGTGCCCAAAGTACATTAGGAAAATGGAAATGTAGTCTGCTTCACGGGTGAATTTACCCTTCTCCAGAGACTGAATTTATTTGCATATTTTATTTCAGATATATGTGAGTTACACGGAAAAAGGTTGGAAATTAAATAAATGCCAGGATAAAATGACAGTCCTAACAATGACCCACCTGGTAGCCCATCAGAAAATTTCCTTTCTAGTAGGAATCAAAGGGTTCATTTCTTTTCTAGTGGAAAATCTCCCTTTCCTGTAAAAAAAAAAAAATGAGTCACGTTTTATTTGAACAAGGCCTGAACCTGAAGGAATGTATTGGGTAATTATTGTTTGCATTACAAGGCTATAGGGGAGAATTTGTTAATAGGAGGAGTGAATCCAAACATATGGTAAAGGCATAGTTGTTCTCCACAGTTGTGTTTACAAGATGGTCTTCTATGAAGCTGTCAGGTTTGTTTGGGGATGATTTGAGAAATCCGGAAACTCCAGGAGTTGGTAGACTCCTGATTTCATCGGTATGAGTCGTGTCTCCTAAAGGGCAGGTTCCCAGCTATCCACACCCATTCAGCCCGTGGGATTTCTAACCTCATCTTGGCAGAAGTCTTCCATGGGGGCCTGTCCAACATGATCAGGTTCAAAATCTCAGTATCTTTAGAGCATATTTTTAGATAATGAACTGAATACCTTAATGTTCATAAAAGGCATCTGTAGGCATTTCTGGTCCCCAGCAGTCCATGAGATAAAATTCTGAGAGCTAATCCAAGCCTTGGAGCATGAGAAAATGATAAAATGGAAGGCTGACCCTTTGTTTCTCAATTCAGGGTAATCTTATAGACTCAATGTGCCTTTGGACTAAATGGCCCTTGAGGTTTCTTTCATACAAAGAATACCCTCATATGCTTTCTGTATAAGGGGAGATAAGCCTTTAAGTTTCTACTGTGTGCCAGACACTGTGTTACGCTTTGTAAATATGATCTCATTTGACGGCCATAATAACCCTAGGAAATAGATGTGATTATTACCCCTACTTTACAGTTGAGAAAATGTGATAGACACAGTTTAAGTGACTTGCCCATGGTCACATAGCTAGTACATGTCTGAGGGTGGATTTGAATTCAGTTCCCAATGACTACAGATCCAGTATACACAGGGCCCCCTCAGTGCTTTCAGAATCAGTGGATTTGGGGATCTTTGAAATGATGATTATGGAAACATTGGATCAAAGCACTTGGGAGAAGAAGGTACCTTAGATACCATCTCCAGTGCCCCTTCATTTTACACACAAGTCAAGAGGTAAAGCAACTGGTTTAAACTCCCTTGGGTAGCATATAATAATTTGAAATTTAAACCTACGTCCCTTGCCTATGAAAGCAGGCCTCTTGTCACTGCACCAAAGCCCCTTTAAAGGAGATACAGAATTGATAAATGCCAACTCCAGTTTTCCTGCTTTTTGCCCTTTTCTGACAGCCTGCTGTACAGCCTATGTCTCTAGAAAGTTTAAATGGAAAGGTAGGTCACTGTCTCCTGAAAGGTCAGGCACTGAGCAGGTAAAGATTTCTTTGAAACCAAAAGTATTATGGGAAATTGTCCTAAAGATGACTGACTTCATACTTCATTATGCCTTATATACATAACCTACTCTGTTTGCGTGATCTCTAGCACATTTATATAGGTGCACACATGAGAATAGATAGAGGCGGCTAGGTGGCTCAGTGGATAGAGAACTGAGCCTGGAGTCACGAAGACTCATCTGCCTAAGTTCAAATCTGGCTTCAGACTAGCTTGTGACACTGGACAAGTCACTTCACCCTGTTTACCTCAGTTTCCTCATCTGCAAAATAAGCCATAGAAGGAAATGGCCAATCACCCCAGTATCTTTGCCAAGAAAGCTCTAAATGGGGTCATAAAGAGTCAGATATGACTGAAAAAATTACTGAACACCACACACATATACACAAACATAGCTACTCAAATTCTCCAGTACAATTTCTCCAGTGATGCAGATGTGAGCACATCCAAGTCTACTTTCCCTGTAGGTCTCTTAAACGTGTCCTCCCCAAAATAAAAAGACCACGTTATGAGTAAGGGTGGAGGGACCTATGTCCTGGGCTGCTGAATCTCTCTGTCTCTGTTTCTGTCTCTCTGTTCAGTATGGATGAAATTACAAATGTCATCTTCCTATCTGTGTTTATCTTTCTATCCAACAAACAATTCTCAAGTACCTACTAGATCTGGGCATTGTGCTAGATATTAAACAAACAAACTAAATGAGGATCTGCCTTCAGATCTTTTATTCTTTGGGGAAATATCCATTCATCCATGCAGCTAGTATTTCTGGGCCAGGCATTATGTTAGGTGCTAAGAATAAAAAGAAGAAAAAGAATGAAACAGTCCTACCCTTGAAAAGAAGGTGTGGAAATATGAGGAAATTTTAGTAGGGAAAGATCAGTGAGAACTGAAGGGCTCTGAGAAGGCCTTGCGTAGGCAGTGGTATCTGAGCTTATTGGGAAGGAAAAAATAATGCTAAAAAACAGAGGTTAGGCAGGAATGTATTCCAGGCATAGAGAACAGCCTGTGGAAGGCATGGAGGTAGGAGCTATCCATTTATTTATCCTCTCCTTTCCCTTTTCTTTCCTACACTTCCTTCCATTAAAAAAAAAAAAAAACAACTTTCTAATTAAACCCGGCCAAACTCTTCTTGTACCAAAGCTTCATGTTTGCTGGCAGGGTACGTTTCCCGTGGCCGCCTCTGCTTCACTTCAGGTACAAAAATATTGATATTTACAGAGCATGCAAAAATCAATATTTCACTAGGCTGAGCTGAGCTGCAGCTGGGTTGTGAGCCTCACCTGCTGGCCCAACACTCAGATCAGGTTTCAAGAAATCAAGGCAGGAGAGGAACTGCTTATCTCCCAGTGTTGACAGATAAGCCAAAGATGAAAGTGTCCCTATGGACCCAAGCTTGACCTTTGATCCTTTCTCCAAATAGATTTAAATTGCAGATTTTTTGTCACAGAAATGCCAATTTGGGAAATAGCAGAATTTGAACTAGTAAATAACAGCATATACCAGATAGTGCCTGGTGACTGCAGGATCATTTTCCCTGACTATCATTTAAGTTGAGAAACGTTCAGAATAAGCTGATGATGCAGCCTCAAGTGAGGCCACAGTTTATTTTCCACAACATTTAACATTGAGTTCTCCTCTGCATTCACGAGGTCTAAGTAAGCCCATGCAGATGTCGGAAACTTTTTCCTCAAGTCTCCCGGGGATAATTGCCGCGTTGCTGAATTTCATTTTTGGAAGGAAGAATCGGTTTACACTCAAACATAGATAATCCATCCGACTTATTGATTAGCAATAGAGGAATCAGCTGAGAACATAGGCTGATGTCCCACTGATATATAGCTCCATCCTGGCCCTTCCTCCCCTGTTCCCTTGCTCTTTGAGCGATGAACGCTTGTCAAACTAAATTGCACTTTGGTTTGAAACATCATCTCTTTTTGCAGAGGGGCCTCAGTTATGAATGACATAGCACCCAGCTACGTGACCTTAGCCAAGCACCCTGCCTCTCTAGGCATCTATTTCCTCATCCATAAAATTTGGGTGAGGAATAATCATGGTTCTTAACTTGGAGGCATCATGGTGCCCCGGTAAAAAAAAAATGTGCTGAATTGAGAGAGGATTTGACTTGGCCAATGATGGCCTTGCCATCTTGGACAAGCCACTTAACCTCTCAGGGGCCCATTTTCCTCTGCTGTAAAATGAAAAGTCCACACTAGATGACTTTCCAACTTCCTCTCAATCTAGGATCTGATATAGTCCTCTGGTAAAACAACACATAAACATAATGTAGGGGCCGTGGTAGCAGTACAAGATGCTGGCTTATTTTGCATAATAATTGCTTTATGGTTCACATTGAGGGGGCAGGTAATGGTAGATGAGAGCCAGCCTTGCGGTCCAGAAGACTAGGGTTAGTTCTATACTAGATGTGTGACCTTGACCATTTACTTCAACTTTTATTGCCTAAGGTATTCTCCGAGACTAAAAGTCACTGAGGAGCTGCGGTCCTGCAAAGACAGAAGGCGCTTCCACACGTGGAGCTCCATAAACTTCTCTTATGAAGCATTGTACTTATAAGCTTAATTAATGCTCATCTGATTGAATTGAACTGATACTGTACTAATGATTTAACTCACCCAGTTGTGTTTATCCCTCGAGTACTATAGAAAAGCAATGTTCAGACGGGAGGGCACTGAAAAAAATTAACATTTAATAATTGTGACAAATTCAATTTCATTCAACAATCTCCCTGCCGGTAGTGATTGTTTCATTCTTTGTGCATATATTGCTAGGATCTCTTAGTGCCTGAACACATAGTAGGTGCAAATGCTTACTGATTGATGGAATCCTACTGTGTGCTAGGCGATAAGGCTGTGAAGACAGAAATGCAAAATGTCCCTTGTCCTCAAGAAGTTGACGCTCTACCAGAAATAAAATGTTCCATCAAGCGCGTAACAGTGATTTTAATTTAATATGTATTGTGTTCATTCCAAAGCTCCTCATTTACAAATAGACGCAGGTTAGCTTTTCAGCCACTTCCTCTACAAGTTTCTCAGAGCTCTGCTGCTAGAGTCTCCCAGTTGGTGTCAGAGTAGATTTTAAAAGCTAAGAAGAAATTAGATCAAGCCCCTGGGTCCAGATAAATTGCTTTTCAAGGTAGTCTTGAAAGAATTTTCCAACGTGATCCCAGTGTCAGTAACCACTGAGAAATTTTGAAGAATAGGAGGATAAAAATAATAAAAGAAAGAAAAGAATGGAGATGGAAAAATGTGGTTCTGAATTTCAAAAACAAGAAGAAGAGGAGCACAGATTACCAAAACAACGGATCGTTAAACTTCTCATGGATCCCTGAAAGCACTAAAAAATGTTGTTAACAGATAGATGCGGCCAGAAGCCTTTATCCAGAGCCTCCTGTGAGTCAGGTATCAAGTTAAGGACTGTGAATACCAAGAAATGCAAAGATCGCCCTGCCTTTCCCGACCTCCCACTTTAATGAGGGAGACAGTGTGAAAATAGCTGTGTTTACACACAATAGATACAGGATAAATATAGGGATCGGGGAATTTAAACAGAAAAGAAAAGGTGGGGTTCACCAAAATGTCATTCATGACCTTCTCCAACTTGGCTCCAGCTTACTATTTCACCCTAATATCAAACCATTCCTCTTTACTTCACATACCCTCTGTTTGTTTCCTACCTTTGTCCATTTGCATACCTCCCCACACACACACAC
>CM053626.1:329554257-329579053 GCA_028646595.1 Phalanger gymnotis | reverse complement strand
AGAAAATTTGTAATTCAAACGCCTGTGAAAATCAAGGCTGAAAACCAAACATGTCAAAAATAAATTAAAAAAAAATTAAAAAAAAAAGAAAGAAAAGGGACAGGGTCAAAGGAGAAAAGTGAATAAAGCAGCAATAGGATAGAATGGAGGGAAATATAGTCTTTCACAACATGACTATTATGGAAATGTTTTTCATAATTATACATGTGTGGCCTATGTTGAATTGCTTGCTTTCTCAAAAAGGGTGGGTGGGCATGGAAGAAGGGAGAGAATTTGGAGCTCAAAGTTCTAAAAGCAAATGTTTTAAAAAAGTTGTTTTTACACTCTACTGGGAAATAAGATATACGAGCAATGGGGTATAGAAAATCTCTCCTGCCCTACAAGAAAGTAAGGGAAAGAGGATGGGGGAGGAGCGGGGTGACAGAAGGGAGGGCAGACTGGGGAGAGGAGCAATCGGAATATATGCCATCTAAGGCTGGGGGAGGGCAGAAATGGGGAGAAAACTTGTAACTCAAAATCTTATAAAAATCAATGTTGAAAACTAATAATATTAAATAAATACATAAAAGAAGTCTAAAGTTCACATCTTACCAATGACCCTTAATTCTTGTGTGACTTTATAAAAGTAAATTCACCTTGCTAACTAAGTCTGTTACATTATTTATTAAATGAAGACATTAGACTGGAACTTAGAGGTTTCTTGTAGCTCAGATTCTGTAACCCTAGGGTTCTTCTTGCATCTCCTTCTCTGAACTCCAGTAGTATTTTGTCAACCCCACACAGTTGGCATTTATGGTAGGTTCTTCATTGGGATCTTAGTCATCTTTCTGTGTGTGTGTGTGTGTGTGTGTGTGTGTGTGTGTGTGTGTGTATACGTACATATATTTAAATTCCAAATAGTTTTTAAGTTCTTTTACAGTAAGGGCTGTTTGATTTCCCTATACTCTCCAGAAAGCATAAGACACTGCCTTGGACAGAGTTGGTGGTCAGTAAATAGCTGACGTTTGATTGGCTGATATAAGGTAAGTATAGCCTTCTTGTGAAAAACATTATGTTTAATCATGCTGAGATGAGCCATAAATGCAGTGATTGTTCGAATAAATGCTGATCTATTTCCAAGAAAAATATCATGGAGTGTTCCAGGCTCTCATTAATGATACTTAGGAGGACTTTTGTCCTTTATAATTTATATGATGACCACAAACACATTAAAATCATTTCAGCAGTATGATAAAACCAGAGATTTCTCCATTATTCCTTCCTTCCCTCCCTCCCTCCTTCCTTCCCTCCTTCCTTCTTTCTTTCCTTCCTTCTTTTCCTTTTTTTTAATCCTCTCAGCTTCTCTCCCCTCCCTTTTCCTCTCCTTTCTCTCTTCTGTCCTTTAAATGTGAGATACTTGGCTGTGGAAATCCTTCAGGATTCTCTAACTGGCAGGCAGTAAGAAGTGTTTTGAGTTGCTTGAGGATGAGTTCTGCCTTTCTCTCTCTCTAGTTCTGACATATCATGTTGTCAAAGGCTGATTTGCACCTCAGGACCCGAAAGGCTCATCCAGTAAGGCAGTATCCTGACAGAACGAATGCTCAGTCAAATCCAGGAATAGAAGAGAATTGGGGCAAATTGAGGGAAAGGGGACCACAGAACAGAAACAAGACAGACAGCTCCAGACAGTGACCCATCCTCTGGGGTGAACCGCTGAAGCTACCCATAGCTAGGCTAAGATCACAGCCTGTGAGTTTTCCTTCCCCAAATAAGTTTCCAATTTTCTGTCTACTTGAAAATAAAGGGAAAATAAAAAGGAGGCACATCTCAAAACATAAATACTGTTTTCTTTAATAAACATATCAGTTTTTAAGTCACTTAGGAGGAGAAAAAATGAATGTAAAATTCAGATAATAAAAGAGTAAACTAATAAAGGGTGATACAGAAAGACTGCAAACCCATCTCTTTTGTCACATTAATTGAGAAGAAACTACTGTCATTAGTGAATACTACAATCTAAAGAATGCATCCTCATTTTTATTTCCAAAGCTTCTGCTTATCTTTAAACTTCCTGTTGGATACTGTTGATTTTTTTTTCTTAATGCAATTCATTTTTCCCCCTTAAAAAAAATCTCCTCTACAAAGCACAAATTATGTTTTATGAATAAAGAATGACTACATAGCACAATTAATTAAAGTGAGTACTGAAATCATTAACTAAAGTAGACATTAATCCTTATTTATCTCTTCACTCTCTTGAGAAGCTTTGGACCAAACCAGAGTTCAGAAGGAGATGAGAGTTTTACATTAAAACATAAATTAAGGAGCACCTAAAACTAACTCAACAGGCCGTCCTGTGGATGAAATCCAACCAAACAAAATGAACCAGAATTCAATGGGAGAAGAAGAGTTAGGATTCTTTGGTAAAAAACAAACAAAGAAACAAAAACAATAAGAAAAACGTTCTATGTTTTTCACGACCTTGAGGTGAGTCTCAGAGAGGTTAAGGTTAAATGACTTGTCGAAGGTCAGAGTCTGGGTTTGAAACAAGGTAGAAGTCAAACCTGAGTTCAAATGTAGACTCAGATACTTACTAGCCATGTAACCCTGAGCAAGTCACTTAACCCTGTTTGCCTCAGTTTCCTCATTTGTAAAATGAGCTGGAGAAGGAAATGCCAAACCACTCCAGTATCTTTGCAAGCAGACCTCAAATGGGGGTCACAATGCATCAGACATGACGGAAATGACTGAACAACAATGAACAACTTTCTGCTTATGTAGTCTGCTATCCCCGAGTCCATGTTGCCTGTTGTCTTGGAAGAGCGAGAGACAGAGTGAGAGAGAGAGAGAGAGAGAGAGAGCAAGAACACAAGACAATTTGATTCTCTTGCTTGATGCAAATATCACTGGGGAATAGAGCTTTTCACATCAATGAATTCTGCAAACAACTGAAGCTTACCAGGTTAAGCTCCAAAACTTCCTTTACCTTCACCATTTTTGGTAGGCATATTTCTCACATGTATTATTCACTTTCCTCCCTTCATAAACAGGGTATAATGATTCTTTTTACATAGAACAGCCATTGTTTCTGAGCTTTTCCTCTGTCCTCATGTTCCCCTCTTATTGGCCCCTATCTCTTCCCACCATTTCCCCTCCTCTTTCACAGAGATCAGGATATCTGACTAGAGCCTCTCCTGATCTCTCCTTCTACACTGCCATTTCATTGGCTCTAACCAACCTCTTTCAAAGAAAATGTCTCCCTAATTCTGTGCCATGCCAGGATCTCGTACTTTGAGCAAAACTGTCTCGATTGGTTGTTTCTTCTGGGCCATAGCCATGAGTCACTTCATCCCTTCTATTTCTCATCAAATGTCATGTGCTGGTTAATCCCTGTGAACATCTCTGTCTCTCCCCCCACCCCCCACTCCTTCTCTTGTAGGACTGGAGCCATAATTAAATCAACTCTTGTCATTATGCCTAGAAAGAGTCCTCTCATCTACTCCTCCATGGCTCCATTTTGATCCCAGTGACTTTCCGAAACAAAATGCCGCCCCCTACCCCAAATCTGCACTCTTCTGTATATGCAATCTACCCACATTGGAATGAAGCGTTTTGAGGTATTTGGGCCACAACGATTACTTAATAAATGATTTAAAACTTCATTCATTTATTAATCATTCACTCACTATTTTATACTTCCATCAAGACCTTACTTTTTCTATCATCTCTTCACTTAACTAATGCTCAGGGCTAAGTATCTGTGAAGAGTATTTTGCCCCTAGACTAAATATTTGTAGACTGTGGTGCTCTGGAAGTTTTTTGGCCTTTAAACTCACTACTGTCACTTCTCATTCCTGTCAATGCTCTTGACCCTTGTCATGCCCATTTTTCCTTTGGCTGTTGGCTGGGAGAACAGATAGCCCTTCCTGTTAGAATAGCATACAAAATTCAGTTAAGCTGAATTCATCATACCTAGCATCTTAAAAACATTATGAAAGGTCCTGCAAAGGATATAAACCCCCTATCCTCAAATTTTACAGAATCTTCTATTCAAGGTTATTTATATGTCTGCTAAGGGAAGCATCAAGGCCTTTGGGACAACAAGGTCTTGCGTTCCAGCAGCCTTTTTCATTTACTTCCTGGATTTGTGTGGTTTTCAAGAAATACAAAATAGAAAGTTGGGTATAATTTTAAGTAAGGTGGGCTTCTTATAAGGCAAGAGTCATTAGACAAACCATATTCTCCCTTGACACCCTGTAGAAGTCAAAGGGTATGAGGTAGACAGCTGGCAAGTTGAGTCAACTATCTGTAGTATATATATATGGGAGGCTCTCAACAAAATGTCACTGGATGGGCTGGTATGGATGGGCTATGGCATGCATGACTGGATAGGATACCCATGTTGGTGACATCACAAATTCATTTAATTATTGAACAGGGTACATGGATATCATATTTGTTTGCCAAGAAATTGACTGGATTTATTCTTCTTAATGAAAATTTTATCATATCTCAATCAATCAAAAATATTTATTAAGTACAAACTATATGCCAGGTACTGTATTAATCTGAATATCATGGAAATTATATTGTATCATATGAATCTAAACAAGTCATTTCAATTGTTCAAGTCCATTCATTTCCATTTGGCACATGCCTAGACCTTACTATGTGCCCAGAACTAGAGAGACAAATAGAAACACACACACACACACACACACACACACACACACACACAATGTTCTTTGTAACTCAGTTACTTAGTATAATACTTAAACATTTGAATTATGTAGCTTAAGAACTTTGAAATAATTCTGTTGCTCATCTCTTAGAATTTTCTTCCTTTTTGAAGAGCCTAAGTTGAACTTTCAACTTTTTCTCATGTCATTTTTATATCATTAAATCTTTTATGTTCTAAGACTCTTCCCCTGCTAACAATATATAAAACCTCAGTAAATTACCTTGAGGATTCAAAAATGTTTGGGAGATTCTGGATATGCCCTAATTACCCAATGGCAGAATTAATTTGGCTCCAGAGAACTGGGCTGGGAATAAAAAAAAGATCCAAGATTTGCAGCAGGGCCAACATGTAAAATTAATTATTTGGATAGGATGAGGTTTGCCTGGATGGGGGGGGGATGACAGCTGAATGATAAGAACAGCTATCTTGAAAATGAACACTGTTATTCATTCATTTGAGAATTATTAGGGTACCTACTGTATGCATGACATTGAGCTAGGTACTGTATGTATAGAAACATTATTTAGACATGGGCTCTGACTTCATTATCAGCTTTAACACACTCCAAATGCACGTGCATTCACACACACACACACAATCGTGCACACACGTGACTTCAGATTCATGAAACTGCTGAAGATGAGGGTACAAAGTGAAAGTGAATAGAATTTATCTCAATCAACAATGACAATCTCCCCAAAGTTTAAAAGTGCAGCTCTGTTTCACCAATCAGGCTAGCAGCTGCATTAGGGGTGTAAAACCAACAACAACCAGTTCACAGAATGCTGCAAACCCAGGTTCTTTTGAACTGATTTACTAAGGAAAGCAACGTTAAGGGGTTAACAATCTCAATTTAATTCAGCATACAAATATCATTCACTCAGTTCAGGGGGAAAAGCCAGCACCCTGAACTTCAGAGCAAATACAAACAAATTACAAACAGAACAAATACAACTCATAGTTACCAAGAAAACCATCAACATCCGAGTTCAGCCAGAAGGCCCTTAGAGTGGCTGCCCAGAGTCCTGCACCTCCAGGAGTGAGAGCCTTAAGCAAATAGCTCTGTTCTCACTTCTTATACATCATCAAACACCATCTGAGCCACCAGAACTTAGGCTCCTATGATTGAATCTGGTGTTAGCACCTCCCTTCATTGGCCCCACTTGAAGCCCCACTTTAGTTTACCAATTCACATCCGCATAGGCTTAGCACCTAATAGATAGGGGTTTGGACCTGGGGCTTAGCACCTAGTAAGATTCAATCAAAGACACTGAATTAATCAAAGGAAACAAAGGCCAAACTCTTCAAGGATTCCAAATACAAGCTCTTGACCTGAGCCTAATAACAATGATTCTAATTCATATCAGGTCTTTGCCAATCCTAGAATAGGTACTTCTTTGCGATCTGTTAGATTTTCCTGGTTTGGCCCTGTCTATAGGTTACAGCCTCCATTATTGTGTGTTGACCTGTGTCCTTGTACTTTTTGGAGCCCAGGGAAAAGCATGTCTATGAGGGAAGTAAAATCTCTCTTATGTAGTACAACAGTGGGGGTAGGATTTTAAAGAAAAAATTCCGGTTCAGGTGAAGGGCTGCTCCTGCCTCCAAAGGCCCTAGTCCTTCCTTCCGTACTCCAGAATTAGTGCATTTCTGAGTCTTCTCATTAGGTCAGGAGACTGTCATAAGAGATATGAGGCATTTCGATATAAATCTAAAGACCAAGGTGTTGACTCCTTTTCCTTGACTACACAAAGGTAGGTGCTTCTGGGGTAACGAATCATCAGAGAAAGTGACAATAATATGAGGGAAAACACTGATAAAACATTAAAAAGAGAGGAAACATACAGTGCAGAGGACAAAAGCATTTTTATGATCTGTTTATCTGCCAAGCAGTCATTCTGGTAGCAAAGTAAAATGGCATTTCCACTTTGTCCGCCATTCCTCTTCTTCGCTCAATGCTGTTCTACTCAAAATGGCCGATGAGATTTCCCAGGACTTGATGTTCCATCTCCTGTTTTTGAAAAACCAATTCCCAATTATGGGAACACACATCCTCCTCACTTTTGCATTGTAGAATCCCAAAGTTTTGTTAATTTTCAGCTCAGCAGATATGTCTTTTGAAAGTTCCTTCCTTAACTCCCATTATTAACGTATCCCTTATCACTGAAATTAATACTGGACTCTTTCGTGGTGTTGCATTTGTTACCACATCTTGTTCATATGATTTTCCCCAAAAGAGTGTGAGCTCTGGGAGTTGAGGTTCCAAAGAGTGGAGGAGGTATGGAAGGAGAATATTTTCCCTCTGTGGGACATACGGCAGAAAGACCTGGAGATGGGATGCTATGCATGGGGAACAGCAAGCCGGCCACTTTGCTTGTATCCCAGTGTGAGTTAGGGCACTAATGTGCAAGCACCCTGACAAGAGAGACTAATGCCAGATGACGAAGGGCTTTCTACGTTCAACAAAGGAGTTTGCGTTTGACGCTACAGACAAAAGAGAGAAACGAATTTTCTTGAGTAGGAGAGTAACATGGTCAGACATATTGATGAATATTACTTTGGCAGTTGTATCAGTATGAAACTGGAAGGGACAGTCTGGAGGCAGAGAGAATAAGAAAACTGCCTGAATAGACCAGGAGTGAGGTAGTGTATCTGCAAACTTTGCTGGTAGCTGTGTGAAAGGGGAACAGATGTCGAGAGCTGCTGGGGAGGTAAAACTTGGCAGTTGACTGGATAGAGGATTTCAGGGAGGCTTAAGAGTCAAAAATGACACAGAGGTTGAGAATCTGAGGGGTTGGACAACAATGGTGTCTTAGGCCGAAAACAGAGATGATAAAAAGAAGAGTTGGTTCAGGATAAAGAAACTGAGTTCAGCTTGAGACAAAGAGAGTTTTAGGTACGTAAGAGATGTTCAAGTGGCAATGGCCAACAGACATTTGGAAATGTGGGACTGGAGCCCGAAAGCAAAATGAGGGCCGGATCTATAGAACTGAGAGGCATTTACAGAGAGACAATAGTTGCACCCATGGGAGCTAATGAGATTGTCCAGAGAAGACAAAAAGGCCCAGGACAGACCCAGAAACTGCCCCTTAAGGTTTGGGTCCCTCTAGAGCTTCCTCCTATTGCAGAGTCCTACACCTACCGCCTTTCAGAAGGATTTTAGGCCACTCGGGGTATAATAATAACATCATTTGTGTAGTGTTTTAAGTTCCAGAACAACATAGGGAAATAGGTACCATCATCATCCTCATTTTCAGGTGAAGAAGTTGAGGCTGACAGAAATTAGGTGACTTTCCTAAAGGATCTCACAACTATCTGAGACAGGTTTGAAATTCAGGCCATATTGATTTTGACTCCACCGTTATTCACCCTATGCCACCGCCTTTTAAAGCTGTTTTCTGAATCCTTCCCATTTGTTCAGATGCTCTGGTTTGGAACTTTAATTTTTCATTTTGTAGAGACAAGATTGATGTTTTGTTGGTTGTCTTCAAATCCTTCTAAATTGTCCTACTCAACTTAACTGACAGTAACTTGCTTAACTTAATCGTATCCCCACGATCAATACTGTGCCTAGAGTAAATGTTATATACATCCAAGGAAAGCAAAAGATCAGTCTGGAACAGTGAGTGGAAGGCAAGGAGAGAATGATCAAAGAGGACTGCCTTATTAAACAGAAGTCCCCAAATTATTGAAAGGCTGGTACATTAGGAATTCCTTTGAACTTGAAAGATTCACATCCTTATACGTTCACGATTCTGTTTGTAAGCCCTCGTCCTATGGAAACTTCTACTTTCCCACATGTTCCCCAATCCTCTCTCCTCCGTCATAAATCTCCCACATGAAACTGTCAAAGCCACATATGAAAATCAAAGCCCACAGGGCCCCTCTTCTTATCTTACACAGTGTATTGTTTCCAAAGAGGCTAGCCCATTCATTAAGCACAGACACCCTTGTCAAAAGCCATGTTGGAGATACACGCTGGAGCTTTGCAAGGATTTTTTTTCACACTGTCGCTGAAATTTCCCCATTGTTCCAACAATCAATAAGAACCATGCTAGTCTCCTGGTTGCCAACATTTTGCTGAGCCGGAGGGGTTTGCTTCCTTGCCTATGTGGGAATGAGCTTGGGTTCAAAGGACTTTGTATTTGTCCCACTATATACCCTGGCAATCCTCGTTCTACTTCTCTCTTTGATGATGTGTTTTTTAAAGGGGTAACTCTATTTTTTCTGCTAAAGCAAGGTTGAAGCGGCATGTAAATACATCATATTTTAGATGATAACTTCATAGCCTAGCGGCCCTTTCCCTCATGTTCTTAGTGTAAGAGGAAAAGAACTTGCAAAATAATAATATAGATTTTAAGCCATCAACTGGCTGTTTAAAATAGCATTTGACTGAGCTATAGGTAAATTAATCTGATTAAATTCCCCTTTGAAATACACAATGGTTTCACAATTAAGGGAAAATATTCTTGGCAAGACATACCTCAGGTTTTGCCAAACCCCAAATTGTCTTATAAATAATGTGAAACATTTGTCTGAACCCAAAATGGTGCCAGGCTCTTCCACCCTCAGTAGGTGCCAGTGGTCAATATTCCCAAACAGCTGTTCATCGGTCTCAGTGTAATAAGTTGGCTCTATCTATCTATCAGCTTCAAATAGACAGGTGTCCATATACCATCAAAGAAAAAAGAATGCAGTTAAAACATAGCTGTGTGTGTTTCAATGTAATATTTCAGGATGCTTTGGTTTAACTTTACTGGGAAATTCCATGACTTTTGGGGTCAGGACAAAGTTTCAGAGGCCAGATGATAAAGGCAGCGTGGGCTCTTGTTTGGGGCAGATGGGGCAATAAGCAGATCAAGCCCTGGTCTTTCTCCTTCCACTTTCCAAGGAAATGAGTCACGAATAGAACATTCAAATTGCTTTTCCAATCTTCCACCTTAGTTTCATGGCGTTTTGGATGTCTTGAAGTTGGCCTCCATTAGCTTGCCGCTTAAAGACAGCGGGCTTTAATTAGAGATGAAAACGACCTATTAGCTCATTTCGTCACCCCGGCCTGTCACCTTGGCTGCTGTGTATTACATACTCCCTCTTTGGTCACTGTTGATTTGCCAAGCATTACTTAAGCCCAGATGATTTTCTTTAACTAATTTCACTCAAAGTCTGCTTTT
The DNA here is from genome assembly GCA_028646595.1 of Phalanger gymnotis. NCBI lineage: Eukaryota > Metazoa > Chordata > Mammalia > Diprotodontia > Phalangeridae > Phalanger > Phalanger gymnotis. The sequence continues at coordinate 329,569,165 of CM053626.1, read as the reverse complement.
TTCTGCAGTCCAACATTACTGCAGGCCCCAATCAATATCTCTATCCTGGCAATCTTATAATCACAAGGTCCTCAAGTTCAATCTCATTTAACTTATCAGGTTCATTTTGCATTTATGGACGCGGGACAGCCTCTGACACCATTTATTGGCCTTTCAAGAGGTTGTGAAAAGAGCGAATGCTTGGATTGTTTGCTTATTTCCTACTCGTTATTACTTTTCCAATTAGGGAGTGAATAATGTCAAGTCCTACAAAGACTTAACTATGCTATTTCAGAGGCATCTAGGTGATGCAGTGGATAGAGCCCCTGGGTCTGGAGTCAGGAAGACCTGAGTTCAAATCCGACCTCATTACGACACTTGCCTCAGTTTTCTCAACTTGCCTCTAATAATAGCACTTCCGTGCCAGGGTCGTTGCCAGGATCAAATAAGCTGTTATTTGTAAAGTGCTTATCAGTACAATGCCAGGCACAAAGTAGTCACTGAAGAAATGGTTGTTGTCGTTGGGGTTTTTTCCCTCTTCCTTCTGGTGGGCACTAAAATGGCTTTGTCATAGCTACTGTCTAGAGTGAACAAAGACAAAGATCGAGCTCCTACCCTAGGTAGATGGGCTTCTTTTCAAATGAGGTTAGCGGGGTTTGTGTGGTTTTCATCTGGAGGGGTAATTATTCTGTTTTCCTCCTCTATCTCCATATTTCTAAAATCCAAGTCAAAAGGAAATAGACTGGGTGAATAAATCCATCCAATGACATACTGAATAGTAGTCTTTCCCAAAGGATTGATGCTGGACATTCAAGATGGCCAAAGGAAACCAAGAATCCATTCCACAAACCTGCTTACAAGGATCTGCCCCACACACTCTCCTCTTTACTTTGTCTGGGTCAGTGGTGGGTTATGGCAAAGACAACACCAGTAACACCAAGAACAGTGTGATTGAAGGCTGTGTTAAAAACGGCATTACGCTGAGGTCTAGGGAACCAATGACCTGAGTGCACTCCCTTCTGTTCATACGTTTTCCTTTTTACAAAGGTCATTAGGAGACAACACATTTTAGGAGGTAAGCTCACAAACTGGAAAAGATTCAGAGGAGAACACCAAGAGAGTGATGTTCCTGAAGGCCATGTCATTTGGGGATTGGTTGAGTTAACTGGGGATGTCTCATCTGGAGAAAATTTAGGAATTGTGTGTCGGTAGTATACACACATCCGAAAGGTTGTCACTTAGAAGGGATAACAACGAAAGAGGAGTGGTACCACTGGTTTGACAGCTCTTGATGCAGCAAGGAGTAGAGGGTGATTTCAAAGCCTGAAATGGCAGTAGTGTGCTGGAAGGGTTTGGGGGTGGCTGGACGTGGTGAACTTTCACCAATCAGGAGCTCAGGGCCCTTAGGATAGTTCTGTGTGAAAAGTGGAGGGGAGAGCCAAGGAGTATGACAAGAAGATGAACTGGGAGAAAGTGTAGAACCCTCAGCCAAGCTCTGGGAATTCCACGACTTTGGAGGAAGTGTAAGCCATCTCGGTGGACTGCCACGCTTTCCGCACTGAGAGGCTGATATTACAGTGGTACAAGTCAAGAATATTTTCTTTTTGAAAAAAAAAAATCACAGCTGCTCTACTTGTAACAGGGAAAATGGAAACAAAGTTCTATATCCAATAATTGGAGGATGGTAAACACATCATAGGGTGTCTGTCTAATGGAACATTATGGTGCTGGGAACATGATGCATAGGGTGCATGGAAGGAAATGGGAAAGGACCTCTATGTACAGATACAAAAGAACAGCCCAAAGACCCAAGGGGTGCACTTTGACTTTCATTATATTTAGAAAGAAAGAGCCAAAGGTCATGACCCTTCAGATTGCCTTAGAAAGGGAAAGGGATGACAGGTGGAGGCCATGGAGCAGATGAAATAGAAAGCAGGACTTGGGATGAGGGAAAAACCAACAGTTCAAATTCTGTCTGGGTATGAGCCCAGATGATGCAAGGCAAGTCTCTTAACATTCTAAAAGCTCAGTTTTCTCATCTGCAAAATGTGAATGACAGACAACAGCCCTCAGGTCAATACCACAACTAGGCACCTAGGCAGCGCAGGGAATTAGAGCCCAGTTTGTGGAATCAGTTAGAACTGAGTTCAAATGCACCCTCAGACATTTCTTAGGCGTGTGACCCTGAGCAAGGGTGCCTACCTCTGAGGTTTGTTGTGAAAAGGAAACAAGATATTAATTGGAAAGTGCTTAGCACAGAGTAAGCGCTATATAAATGTGAGTTATGAGGACGAGGATGAGGATGGGAGAGACGTTGTAACAATCTTGCTAGCAGCTGCTGCGGGGTGTAAGATCCACCAACAATCAGCACCCAGAAAGCTGCCTACACAGGTTCTTTGATCTGCTTTACCAAGGAAAGTAACTTTAAGGGGTTAGCAAGCTCAGTTTAATCGAACATACAAATATCATTCACAGTTCGGGGGAAAAGATCAGCCCCCTGAGCTTCAAGGCAAATACAAACAGAAATTACGACCACCAGCAGACAGACCTTGTCCAATCCAAATCACAATACGGAGTTACCAGAGGAAAACCAACATCTGCAAAGCTGGGGGGGTGGTTTGCCACTTGCCCAGAGTCTCAACACTCCTTCCGTGAGTGTGCCCCAAAAGTCAAATGCCAAGCTCTCCTCAATTATCTCCAGTTTGGAGCCCTGAGGACTCTGACCTCACCCATGCTGAGTCTGGGAAAGTTCTCCATCCCCAGGATCACATCATACACAAATCAATGACTCCCAATTGTCTCTGTGCTGAGAAATACTCCAAGACAAAAAGATCCCATTTTATCTGAAACAAAGGCCAGAATCATTAAAGGCACTTAAGAGAAGAAAAGCAAAATGTCCCACCTTAATCACTATTATAGGGACAAGGAATTATCTCCGTTTAAATCCAGCCTCACACACTTACTAGCTGTGTGACCCTGGGCAAGTCTTTAGCCTCCTACTGCCTCAGTCCTTCAGCTGTAAAATGTGGATAATAATAGTCTCTCCTTTGCAGAGTTGTTGAGAGGATCCAATGAGATCATCTGTTTAAAACTCAGAGTTCGGTGCTTGACAAACAGTAGGCGCCATATGAATGTATATTCCCATTCCTTACCACGCCAGGTTGGTTTGAATCTCAAAGGAGCAAAATGAATGTAGTGCCTTTTAAAAATTTTAAATCCTTATAGAAATGTCAGGCATACATAGGTAGCAAACAAGACTGCCTCTCGTCTTTTAATTTGTTGGATTTCATATATTTAATGTTAAGAGCTTTGTGTAAGATTTTATTCCATATTATTGTGTCTATTATTTATATGACCTTTTTCAAAAAAAAATTGTCTATTAAGATGTGAGCCTGTGATTTCATCTGTGTGGGGAGCATCCACGGCAGAAACTTTGTTCGATGTGAAGATTGATTAAATTACAGTCTTTCCACATTACCTGGGGTCAAAGAAGAGGAGACAAGATATTCCTCCCCAAAACCCTGTATGGGGCACTGTTATTGTTAGATGATAATAATAAGTAGCACTCTCATAGCACCCACAGCACATCAGGCAGGAGGCTAAGACCTCTAAAAATATTGTCTCATTTGACCCTGACAACAGCCTTGGGAGGGAGACCCTATTATCTTTCCCATTTTGCAACTGAGGGAGATTAAGCAGTCAAAGGTTAAGTGACTTGCATAAGGTCACCCAGCTAGGAAGTATCTACAGAGGGATTAGAACTTGGGTCTTCCTGACTCTAAGAACAGAGCTTTATGCTCTGTTCTACCTCCTTGCCTATTGCATAATAATAGGCCTTTTCAAATAGATTTAGATTTATAATTTTTTTCCCTTTCTTCATTTTCCCATGCTGTATTATAAGGGCTATTTCCCTGGGAGGGTTAGAGGAAAAACTATCACAAATATGGGCGATGTAAAAAATATATCGATACAATTTTATTTAAAAATAGTTATTCTGACATTGCGAGGTTAAAGAGAAAACTCATAAAAGGAGTTCCCTCATAGATTAGAGGGTCCTGGAGAACAGGAGTTCATTCATTTTTGTCTTTCTCCAGTGTTGAGAACATGAGAGATGCTTAATAAAGGTTTTTAATTGATTGATGGGCACACAGCTAGTAGGCCTCAGATGCTGGCTGGAACACAGGTCTTCCCGGTTTGAGGTTGGCTCTCACTTTTCCCCATTACCTCTCTCTATAGTAAAATAATAAAATAACACCAATATTAATATATTGTGAAAATGAATTTGGTCTGAACCCTGCTAGCATCCGAGTTAGTCTCAGTTCCTCGAGGGCAGAAACTACTTCATTTTGGCATTTTTATTGGCAGTCGGCACCATGCTCAGTGCCTGGCACACAGTAAGTATGTAAAGACTGATGAAAATTCAATGTTCTCTCAGCATGAACTCCAGGAAGTAGTCAATGAACAACGTAATCCATTGAGTAACCAGCACCATCTTGAGCCACCAGGACAGCCAGAGAACACTCTACCCAACTGGTAACTGTTCTTCTGTTGTTGTACAGACAGTCAAAGATAACCTAAGAACCTGAACTTCACTACATATCTGTTCTAAGTGAGCAGGCATATTTCACACACCAAATATGGAACAAAGCCCTCTCTTTTTATAAGAAGGAAAAGAAAACCAAAGTGAACAAATGAATGAAAAACTCAAGGAAAGAAGCAGTGACGACAAAGCCTTTGGATTGCCTCTTCATTCCTAAAAAACCCTAGAGTTGAGGAGGGTGAAATGGAGACACTCATGCCAACTTCTCTTGGACTAATTAGGATGATGAAGGCAAGAAGGCATCCCCAAATGATTTGAAATTCAAGTTCAAACATGAAAATGAAATTGTTAATTAAAATCCTGTTGCATACTATATAATGACTGAGATAATATCTATTATTTTATATATTGATAATTTTATATGCAAAGTATATTTTTATGTACAAATTTTAAACACAAACAATACTATCTATTATTTTATAGGCAAATACAAATAAATTTATATCTAAAAATACACAGATAAGAAGTGCTTCTTTATATATAACAAGTTCCTAGCTCTGTCTACCTCTCTAGACCGATAAATAAGTGATAGAGACAGAGAGAAATATGAACGATAATAGGAGATAGACGGAAAATGTACAAAAGCACTGCTTTTCACCCACATTATGCTCTATAGCTGTCTGGACTACCTACGCAATTGAATAGGACCATGAGAGTGGACTGGATTTCCTTTGGATGCTTCAGAGTTTTTTCAATGTTTCCAAGTTTCTTGTGAAAACAAGGTCTTACCATCTTTATACCACTAATATACACAAAAGGCAAACATACACACGTAACTATTTCCATGTGATGGTATTATAGATAGAAAAATAGATATATGCATACATATCGATACACATATGTATGTATGTATACGTATGTATATATTAAGAAGCAAAAAATCTAGTGACACTACACTTCAAAATTTTTAAAGCTCTAAATGAAGATTCAGTGTTCAAGAGAAGATTATTGTGTGAATACACGTCATGATGGATATTGAAATAATACAAATGTCCTTCCCTTTGAATTTCATCAGCTCGGCTAATATTTACTCAATAGCTACCATGAACAAGAGCTTTGTGTCGCATCAGTTCTTTGAATCTAGGCATAATAAAATAATCACGCACACAGTATTACACAAATTATTTCTATTTCTTTGTATATTCTAGAAGCCAAATGATTGAACCACATCTGTTAATACAGTAGATCTGCCTGTTCCCAAGGTTTATTAGCACTGAAATCTGTATATAACATAGATTACCTAATTTCCTTGAGGTGGGGGCATATGTGATAGCATCTGCAAATGACTTTGCAAAGGAGCTCTGCTACCTAGAAAATAATGACCCCAGAAAAGGAATATTTTACTTTGCTGTGTTTCCAATTAAAGTAGAAATCTGAAGTCTTTGAGCAGATCCTCAAATCCTTTTTTTGGTTCTTCTCATGTTTTGCTCTTTTTCTACCTGCCCCAGCCTCTTTCAAGCATCCCTATTTACCTTAATGACTCATCAGGATGTTAGTTAGTCCAAGGAATGATACACTTGTTCCATTACGCAGTCCTGTTTTCAGCAGATTTAAAAATAAGCACATAACTAATTTTGCTTCATTCTGTTGCATTAAAGTGAATTCAATTCAGTATGGACAACAGATTTTATAGGATTATCTTTTATTGAAATGAATGAAGTAGTCATTTTCTGGAAGACTAAGTTTCCCTTTGTGAAAGAATTGAACTATTCCTTCAACGCAAGTCTATTAAGTACACTAAAATAATGCCTGTTTTTCTCAAGATTAACCACCCTGCCAGTTATTACTCAGCTTCTTTAAATTACAATGTTGTTAATAACATGGTGCTATTAAGTATTCCTATAATGGGCTTAAATGAAAGCCCCACAGTTTTCTATAAATGCTTTTTTTCAATGCTTCAAAGATCTGGAATTTCATCACTGTATCTTGCCTCCACTGGCAAAAGTCATCAACTACTCTCTCTACCTTACTGGCTTTTCATAAATTCCTGATGCTGAAAATGTTTCTCATTTGACAGTCAGACTTCTGTTGGGTCAGATTAGGGATCTGAAAAGAATTATTTTTAAGAAGACATCCACTCCCTTGGACAGAAATTGTAAACCTTGTTAGCTTAGCAGGATCCTTGAGTATGGTATTTCCTGGCCTAGGCTTCAGGACACAGGATATGTAGCACCCATGCCTTGATGAGGTATCAGTGGAGCACATTCATGGAGGGTATACGTTTATTCAGTGAGAACTTAACTCTCTTTTAAGATCAAGAGAAATGATCAAAGAATACTTTAGAATAATTCCAAAAGATTACATATCAATGTGCCACTATATTCCAAAAAGCCAGGTAAATAAGGAACATACCCAATTAATTAATTGAGAAATAAACTAGAAACCACTTCTTTGCCCTTGGATACACACTAATAGTGGATTCCTCACTCAGGATGATTAAGTTCAACAATATATTGCAGAGAGAGAGAGAGAAAAAAAGAGAGAAATAAATGTAAAGACAGAGGGAAACAGAAAGGAAGGGAAGAAGAAAGAAAAGGGAAAAGAAAGGGGAGGAAGAAACACAGGCAACCACTGCATGATATCAAAGGGGGAAAAAATCCAACACCTGAAAAAAGGCAGAAGTGGAGTCTGTAAATTTATAAAAGATACAGAGAGATATAAAACGCGATTTATCAAATCCTAGATGTTACAAGGATCTTTCTTCAAAGATTGAAAGGGACAAGATAATATTAGCTTCCATTTTGATGACAATATTCACATTTGATTAGGGGCAGTAATATGAATGTATGCTGATTTGACTATATAACATTAGCTAGTACTAATTTTATGGGGCAGCGAGGTGGTACAGTAGATAGAGCACCTGGCCTGGAGTCAAGAAGGCCGATGTTCAAATCTGGCCCCCGACACTTAGTAGTTGTGTGTTAAGCAAGTCACTTGACCCCTATTTGCCTCAGTTTCTCATCTGCTAAATGGGGGCATGAGGAGAAGGAAATGACAAACAATTCTAATATCTTTGCCAAGAAAAGCTCCAAATAGGGTCCCCAAGAGTTGGACACAACTGAACAACAGCAATTTTAATATGAGACTCCAGAAGGTCTCTAATGTGGGGACATCTGAGCTGTTCAATCAATTAATCAGTTAGTTATCATTTTCCAATTTCTCCTATGTGCCAGTCATTGTGCTAAGTGCTGAGGGAATAAAGAAAGAATGAAGTGGCCCTGGGCCTTAAAGGAGCTTGCATTCAAAAAGCTAATGCAAAACCCATTCACGATAAATAACAGGTCATATTTTGGAGTAGATGAGAGGGAGAAAACCAGGAAAGATATCATGCAGAAATTATGCTTGACCAAAGCTTTGAAGGAAATAAGAGAGTGTAATGGGCACAGGTTGGGGGGGACTGCCCACTAGTCAGGAATACTAGCAAGTACCTAAGTATGTGGATGGGAATTGGATTGTCCTATATGAGAAACAGCCAGAAGGTCCAAGGGGATGCAGTTTAGTGAGAGAAAACATCATGAGGTGAATGGGGACAGATAACCCATCCTTGGCAAAGTAGAAATTTCTTGGATGTCCCAGTTAGTGGGAGATGAGAGGTATCCCTGATGACACGACAGAAAGAGAAGTAGGAACTGGGTGGGTGTTTCAGGTGGAGACATGAGTTTGGAAATGGAAAAGAAAAAGAAATTGGCTCTGGCTACCGAAAGGAAGTAGTCACATTCCAAAAGATCATGGCTGTCAACAATAGACATGGGATGGAACTAGTCCTGAGTAGTAGTTAGTCTAATGAGTAGAAAAGCTGAGATTCAACCAATTTTAGAACCAGCCTAGCAATAGACTAGCATCAAATGAGCTGAACTAGGAAAGACAAAGCAGTAGTGATAAAAAAATAAGTACACGCTGCCTAGCTCTAGAAAGAGTCATTTTTCTTTAATTTAATAACAACGATAACTTCTTTGGTGTTTAGCAAAGATGCTTCAGAGGATAATGCTAAAGGGAAATATATATTGTTATCAAAATCCACAGTGTTTGGTTTTTTTTTCCCTTTTTAAAGGCTCATTTTGTATTCGTTCCCTTGTTAGCTACCATTCTATTTGCAAGAACAAGACCAGAACATTTACAAAGGAAATTAAGCCCTTTTGATCTAATGTGGTCAGTGGTCAAACTGTCTAAGTGGGGAATTAGCCTACAATCATTGACATAATGATATCAGTACATGTTGAAAATCTGCCCCGGTTGGCCCTATTCAATGTACTTAAAATTCTTGTAGAAATGGAGATCTACCTACCTCTTAGCTAATGTATGAACACATAAATTAGTGTTACCTTTAGAGATGCTAACTTAGCAGGAAATAAAAATGGTTGACTTTAATTCCTCTTTTACGAGATACCCAAGATGCTCAGTTTTCCTTCATCCTTTCCAAATGTTCTTTTTCCCAGTTTTCTCTAAAATTAATAATGACAATGATAATCTCCGTTACTAGCATTATCCCCATTATGTCATTGATAATGATGGTAAGAATTCAAAGACGATGTCTACATATGTTTGAAGCCTTCAATTTAGAGTCAGGAAGGCCCAAGTTCAAATTTTGCCTCAGACACTAGCTCTGTGACTCTGGCCTCAGTTTCCTCATCTGTAAAATGGGAAGTACTAACCAGAGTAGCAGTGAGGATAAAATGAGATATTTATGAAGAGCTCTATAAACCTTGAAACACTATATAAATGGCAAATGCCATCATGGAGAAAAGAAGTGGCAGTGGGAATATGGGGGCTATGTCTTCAAGAGCTACCCCGTAGAGAAGACATTAAACATGTTTTCCTGGTTCCCAAAATGCAGAACTAGCAGCAGTGAGAGGAACTTGCAAAGAAGTAACTACAGGCTTCATGTCAGAGAAAACATTCTCACAATTGGAGCTGTATATATGTGGAATGGGCAGCAGTGGATATAATTGAAGGAAATCAGTTTGTGGTCTTGTAGCAAAGGCTCGATGTTCAACCAATGATTTCATGTTGTAGATGTTGTAAAGGGGAGACTATTCAGAAATGCATAGGAAGTGATGAATACGGAGATCCCATGAAACATTGAAAATCACTGGGCCTATTTTTCATGATATATCCATCTATCCATCTAACCTTCCATCCAACAAACTTTTATGGTTTTTTTAAGAAAAAATGCACAATATCAGTTATTGGAGAGTGGGGTGAACAAAAAGATTAATAACCTTCAGTAGATATGTTTAGAGTACATAATCGATGTGATACAGCTAAAATACAAGTAAGAGGAATGTTAGTGCCAAGAGGAAGTTGAGGGCTGAACTAGCTCCAGATGAAAGCATCAGGGAGGGCTTTTTAGATATACCATTCAAGCTGGACCTAGAAATATAGATAGTAGATTGATGACAATTATGCAAGGAGAGGTTGATTCCAGGGACAGTGAATATAATATCAATACAATTTAATGATCACTTGATCCTTCTAACAATATTAATACTGACCATAATTTCACCCATTATTTGCATATTGTCTCAACTGGTAAAATATATGCTCTGTGATAACATGGACTGGTTAGGGTCTTTGTGTGTGTCCTTGGTACTTAGAACAGTGGTTGGCACATAATTAGCACTTATTGCTTATTGACTGACTAAATGGTATAATTACTCCTGCTTTAGAATGTCCTTCCAAAATGAGCACTTCTCTTTCTCAATTCTCAGGATTCGTGATCTGCCTTGCTTAATATCAATTAGGACAGAAGATGGGCAATATTCTGGAAAGAGCTAAGAATACATTCAGCTCAGCAAAAATGAAAACAACTGTCCACATATCAGGACCATAACTTAAGGATTCTGTCTTCATGGTCTTGACAGTTTCCAAGAAGGTGCTAAATATGTAAGAGGAATTAGAACTCAAAATTGAATATACCATCCACCTATGCTCCTCTAGACACATACAGTTAAATGCAACGAATTGAGTACAAGTGTCTTTAAAAGCTTCATAACAAATGAATCACTGTGTATCTTTCACAAGCCAAAACAAACAAAAACGCTAAAAACGACTTCCTTTTTCTCATTCCAAACTCTATAATGCTGACTTGTCAAATTCTTTGAAATTTGAAACACAAATACATCTTTGCCACAATTATCAGCATGTCTAACAAAATACTATAACTATGCAACAAAATTATGATTTCTCCCATTTTTAGCATTTATATGCTAAGGGACATTTCCTCCCAGATACGAACCTCCGAACCTCCGTATCGGAGGAAAAATCCTTAAAGTGACTTTCTCATGTACAAGCATACCTCACGTAATGATGACCGAAATGGTCCAAGCAAATCAGAGCTATCCCTTCACACAGGCCAGTGCCTAGACAACTGTGAGTTGAAGGAGCTATATGAGGGAAGGCCTAACTCAGCTAGGTGGCACAGTAGATAGGGCATGTCAGGAGCACCTGAGTTAAAATCTAACCTCAGACAATTATTAACTTGGGGATCCCAGGACAGTCACTTAACACTTGGTTGCCCCAGTTTTTAAATCATAAGATGAGGATAATCATAGTACCTACTTCCCAGGGTCATGGATCAATATTTGTAAGGTGCCTGACACATAGTAGGCACTTAATAAATGTTTATTTCCTTCATTCTTTCAAGATGGTCTACTGAGGCAGTTTGGTGGCCAGATTGCCTGCGTTATTGGATGTCTGAGCATGACCATTCAGGAAGGATTAAGAAGTGCCAGCCGGGCATGCCTTGATGGCTACTTCCCATTTGTTTTGACTTTCCTGTCCCTCTCTTGTTTCTTCCTTTCTCTCTATCACCTGAGAATGGATTTGAATGCAAGTGCAAACATGCCCACATCAGAATCTCTTAATTATATAAAAGTAACAGTAGAAATGTCATGGAGGACCTCAGAACAGCCTGCTCAATACAGTCTGGGTTCCATTTCAACTCCCCATCAATCAGTCTACCAGAAATAATCCCATTGCCAGTATCACCCATTCACTGTGCTAGGCATTGCACATGGAAATACATAGTCATTGCCCTCAGGAAATCTGCCGATTAATCAGGAAACAATTATTAATCGCCTACTACGTGCTCCCAATGTACTAGGTACTGGAGATATAAATACAGAAACAAAAACCAAATGGCTCTATCAATTTCACTTTCTCTTCCCAAAATTTCTTCTCTGCCAGAAGGGCCATGAAAGTCAATGCTTAACTATTTGTACATTAGGTAGCATTTTTTCTTTGTGCTAATATGGTGGAGCCACTTCCTTGTCTGCAATGTTTTCCATGTCTTCAATACTTCCATCAACATCTCATCTTGAATTAAATTTTCAAAATTGTCTATTGCTTTATGTATTCAGTTAGCAATGGTTTCCCTAAAGTCCTCACATAGGTAGAATTCTCCCTGTAACTTTCCATTCCCCTTCTCTCCCACAGAGACTTTCCCAAATATGAAGGAGGCTGTGCTCTAGGGTTTTTTGTTTGCTGGTTTGTTTGTTTGTTTGTTTTTAGTACTTCAGAAATATACAGGTAAGCCAATTGAGGGGTTTAAGGAATTCCTTTGTACAACTTTTGGCAACATTCTGGCTGTCCTTCAGTGGTTTATCATTCTAACAACATGGCAAGGCTGCTTCCTTTTCTGGTAATGCTTTCCCTACCTTCCTCCAGGCACCAAAAGAGTTAAATTCCCTTCAGTGCAATAAAGTGAAGCCAAAGCCAAGGCTCCCGATGTCTAAGTCTGCTTACGGCAGGACTCTAAGATTGAATGAATGCAAGTTCTGTGGTTCTCTATGAGCCACTTCTTTGATAATTAGAGTAGATGGGAATGGCTGGTAGAGTCTAGGGTGGCTAGAAAATAGGAAAATAAAAGAACACGGAAAACACACATGTGAGGAAAGACTCAGAACATTGGCAATTGCAAAGACAGAAAAGGGAAATCACTCCTTTTTGTCCTGATCATTTTCTCAGTAGTGAAACTTTGCAAAGCTCTATGTGGTTGTTCCTTATCAGAGGAAGGAGGTCATTCCATGGTCTTTCCAGATGTGGGAGGTAATAGAGCTTGCTACAGCTGGATTTGACTCTATTAACAATGACGCTACCTACCCAGGAAAAGGCACAAACCTTTGTCTAGCATTCAAGGCCTTACCTGATGCCTCTCTAACTCGTCATCTGTATTTTATACTACTTACTTCCATGTAATTTATGTTCAAGTCAAACTGGACTACTCTTTGTCAAATGACATATTTGTAATGCACTTAGAACAGTTATAGATGCAGAATGTGAGCTTAATAAGCTCTTGTTCCTACTTTCTGCTCCTTCCTCCCTCATTGTTTCAGTGAAAATGCCCTAACCTTCTCTTCCTTTTGCCTATGCCTAGAATGGCCTCTTACTTCCTTATTTCATCCTGAATTTCCTCCCACCTTTTCAAACTTAATTCCAATGACTCCTCCTCAGCAAAGCCTTCCTCAATCCTTCTGGTTAGCAGCAGGAGCAGCAGCATCGATATCAACAAAGTAATTATTAAGCATCCACTACGTGCCAGGCCCTGCACTGTGCACTGGAGAGATGAAGAAAGGCGAACACGTCCCTGCTTTCAAGGATCTCTAGTGGGGGAGACAACATGAAAACAGCTGGGTATGTCTGAGAAATATAGAGTGTAAATTGGAAGTAAGGCACTGGAGGCTGCAGGGACTGGGAATAGCCTCTTGCAAAAGTAGGGATTTGACTTGTGACTGAAGGAAGTCAAGAAAGCCAGGAGACAGAAGCGAGAAGGGCAAGTATGCCAGGCCTGGGAATGCCAGTCCTCCTCCCCCTTAGACATTACATTCTTTTGAATCTCTTTAATATACTTCTCATCCATTGTTGTATATTCTCATCTCCTTAGTCACTGCCTTATCTGTTCCTAGAATATAAATTTTTTAGTACAGAGAATGGATCTTAGCCAAACTGCTCAACTCCCAGAATCTAAGATCATCTTCCAGGCCAAAGGTTCTTAATAAATGTTTGTCGATATTGACATTCTATTTTATGCTATAGATATGTGCTTCCCTGAAATATTTTCCATACTAGATCTTGGGAGCAATCCAACAAGCATGCTAAGTGCCTACAGTATCACCACAATGTGCTGGGGGCTGATGAAAGAGGGACAAATCCCCAAAACAATTCCTGCCCTCCAGCAGCTGACATTGTACTGGGGGGATACCACAGTTAAAAAACAAAAATATCTGTGATAATTTGAAAAGGAGGGAGAAACACTCACAACTAAGGGGATGAGGAAAGAATTCCCACAAGGTACAGGAAAATGAGATGAGAAGGAACCTAGGGATTTTAAGAGGTGGAGATCAGGAGAGAATGCGTAGAGGTAGGAGACTGACACTGTTTTGGTCATTTTTGCGCCTGAAGCACCTAAGACTGTGTTTTGCATATAACACAGTCTCAATAACTGCTTATTGAGCCGAACTGTGGTACAGAGTCTTTTACTCTGGTTTTAGTCTATATTTTGCAGGAACTGAGTACAATTTAATTGAAGTTAGAGACCATGCTTTTTCATAGACCTCAAACTCAGCACAAGTTAGGCGCTCCATAAAAGTATTCCTACAATTCTTTGCTCACCAAAAGTAGATTTGCTTCCCAATTAGGTATTTTTACACATCATAAAAATGATGTCAGGATGTAGTCCACTCTAAAAAGAGATTTTGAAACCCAGATTCATGTTCCAATGTGCATGCTTTTTGATTGGAAAAAAATGAGATTAAAGTTGCCCAGGAAATCCCAATAGAGGAAATTAGCATTTTGAGTGTTCTGCTATGGGAGGCCTATATTGAGCTCAGACTTGATTCACCTGGAAAGTATTTGGAAAGAAAGAAAGGAGAAAAATAAAATCTCTCCTTTTCCTTTAGCTCCCATATCTCTTTGATGCTCCTAGAAAACAAGTTCTTGGTAAAACGCATCCAAAGTCTTAGCCCAGATGTGCTGGATGCACTCTTATACTTCGACATCCTGAGACTGAGCTCATTTGGACGCCCTGGCTCACAGCCCTTGGAATATCAGCGCACTTCAAATGATGCTGACATTTAAATAAGACATGACTGGAACAATTATTTGGAGGGGACCAAGATTTAGTCCTTTTGAGCCCTTAAGCAACTCATAGGCAGCTTTCAATCTCAATCTAATTCATAGAGAAACTGGCTATAACTCAGTTCCCTTATATGTAAAATGGCTGGTTTGGCCTTGATGGCCTCAAAGTTCTCTTCCACCTCAAATATTCTGGGCCCCATGTACAAATTCAGAATGCTATTCCTATTTTATCAACTTGTGGGGTTCTTACTCCCT
>CM053626.1:329537020-329553757 GCA_028646595.1 Phalanger gymnotis | reverse complement strand
GGAAATGGGGAGAAAATTTGTAATTCAAACACCTGTGAAAATCAATGCTGAAAGCTAAACATATTAAAAATAAATTTAAAAAAAACTGGCTTCCTATTCACCTGCCTGACAAGTCTATAATAGTCAATATTCAGAGCTTTCTCTTATCTGAATGCTAAATAGCTCCAAGGTTGCTCAGCTGTTGGGAACATCTGGGGTGGGGTCTTATGACTGTAGACGCCATCCCATCCTATCTCATCCCATAGCATGAGGTAAGAGCATCATATCATAACATGTCATGCTATAGCATAAAATGATAATTACAGTGATAATAACATATAATATTAAATCATGTTACAAAATGTGATGGAATGCATTATTTTATTAAATTGTTTTATACATAGGCATACATGTGTTACATGTCTTAAGCTACAGCAAGGTAAATCAGCCTTTTTGACAGGAAACAATTTCTGGCATATTTTTCAGAATTTTACATTGAATTTGCTTAAATATTTTTGCTCTGCATAAATATAATAATATGTAATGTAAAACTATAGTAGCTCTGTAACTACTGGTATTTCCCAAGACTTTGTGCTAGCTCTCCTTTTGTCTATTTACTATTTAGTCATTTGTCATTACTTAGTCATGAGTTTAATTACTACCTTTGACTCCCAGATTTATATATCTAGTCCTAGTCTTTCCTCTGAGTAACAGTGTCACATCAGCAATTTGTTACTGGACATTGGATTGGGTATTTCCTAGACATCTCAAACTCAATGGGTCCAAAACAGGACTCATCATGTTTTTTTAAAAAACTCCCCCCTCTTCCAAATTTTCCTCTTTATTTAGGAGATACTACCATTCTTCCAATCTGGTAGGTTCATAATTGTTTTGTTATTTTCAATATCTAACTCTCCCTTACCTAATATTTAAATCAGGTATCAAATGCTGCTGTATTTATGTCCACAGTATCTCTCATTGACTAATTTTTCTACTCACACAGACACCTTCTTAGTTACATCTCTAAACACATGCTGCTTATATATATATATATATATATTTATAGTGGCCTTCTAATTGACCTCCCCACCTCACCCCATTCCAATCTATTCTCCATTCTACTGCCAAATATATTTTCCTAAAGTTCAAATCTGACTGTGTCACTTTCCTTCTCAATCAACTGGTATGGTTCCCTATTGCCTTAAGGATAAAACAAAAACCCTGCCATTTAGCTTTTTAAAGCTCTTCACTCTATGGCCCAGCAAAACTGTACTTTTTTTTTCCTTTTCTTCATATTTAACACACTAGTTCCCATTTTTTGCATTATCTATCCCTCATTTCTTTTTTTCTTTTTTTCTTTTTTTTCTATCCCTCATTTCTTGAATGTGCTCTCTTCTAAACTCTCTCTCATCCAATCTTGTTCTTCCTTCAAGACAAAACACAAGCACAGCCTTCCACAAGAAACCTTTCCTGGTTCCCTCAATTACAAGTTCTTGCCCTTGCAAACTACCCCGCATTAAGCCTGTTTGCATTTCTTTGCATTTGTTCTCTTTATATGTCTCCTGTATATAATTATACACATCCTTGCTATGTCCCCCATTGAACTACAAGTTCCATGACATTAGGAAAAAGCACAGAAAACACAAAGGGAGAAAGGAGAGCTAAGAATGGGTGGCAGAGTTTGGTTCCAGAAGGATCTTGACAAGCTAGAACACTGGGCTGAATCTAAGAAGATGAAATCAATATGGAGGAATACAATGTCTTGGACTGAAATGCAAAAAAAAAAAATCAACTCAAATCTAAGATAGGTGAAGCACATAAAGAAACCAGTAGTTCTGAAAATAATCTGGGTGTTTTATGGGACTTCCAGCTCAATATGAATGAGGAATGTAATGGAACAGTAAAAAATGCTAGTGGGAGCCCAGTGGGCACAGTAAGGAAGAGGCATGGATCTTCTAGAAGTAAGGAGGTGATGGGCCCATTTTGCTCAGCTTTTATCAGAGTTCATTGGAGTACTGGGTTCAGGGTTGGGCACCATGGTGTAAGAAGGATATCTGTCAGCTGGAGAATGTTGAGAGGACAGTCACTAGGGTGAGGAAGAACCTTGAGTTCATGACATGACCATCATGGTACTGGAAAGATTTAGCCTAAACAAGAAAATAAAGACTTGAGGGAGGAAAGGAAATGATCCCTGTCTTTAGGTGTTTGAACAGCTGTTATGTAAGATATGCCCATGTAATGACAGAAGGAATTAAACTTCTTCTCTTTGGCCTCAGAGGGCAGAACCAGTAGTAATGAAATGATGGCTCAAAGAAGCCAGTTTAGACCCGCAATTCCGACTGTTCAAAAGTAGAATAGGATGTCAAGAGAGGAAGTGGGCTGCCCCTCTTTGGAAGAGTTCAAGCAAAAACTACAAGATCGCTTGTCTATGATATCACAATGTCACCATGGGTATTTCTTTTTCGTACTGCTTGGACTGGAGCTTGGACTATTGACGTCCCTTCCAACTCTCCAAGTCTGGGATCTGGCACAGAATGTGCCTGGCACACAGTAGGTACTTATTAAGTGTTTGTCGATTGATTGATATAATTAGACCATAGAACTCATGGAATTTGGAGAAACATAATTGAATCTCTTTTCTATTTATAGATTCCATGAATCACTACAATTGATGGTTTTGATTAAACATGTTTAATATTTCTGATGTAATATTTGCTGCCTTTTCCATGGCTAATAAATCTCCCCACCGCCTCCTAAATATTAATGTATTGATTCAGTCTTTGCAATGTTTGTGAAGTCTAATTTATTTTCCAAATCTGGCCAGGAGAGACTTGCATTTGGAACTAACAAGATAAATCTTACACAGATTTATTTAAAGTGGAACAAAATAAATATTCAAAGGACTGCTAAAATCACATAACAACCACTTTCCAGTTAAAACTGACAATGCATTACTCTTTTAAATTGCTGGTACTTGAGTGGGATGTCAGCTTCAGTTATAAAATTAACTCGCTGGTGCCAGGCACTGTTATCATCTTGTCCTTACGCAGAACTAAGAGAGGGAGATTTAGGAAATTTCTCCTGGCTTCAGAAGTGGCTTAGTGAGATTAACTAAACAATAGCAAAGCAATCATGCCCAGTAAACACAGATCATTTAGAGGGGCTCCATTTTATTGTGGGTCACAGCCTTGAAGAAATAAATTATCGACCTTTGAAAAGTGCGCTGCCCCCTCCCTCCGCCCCGCCCCCCCCGAAAAAAGCCGTTCCTCCCAAATTCAGCTTCCTTGGTCTTTTACCTGGTGCGCGCAGAGCCTTGGAGAATGCTTTCCCCAGTGGCAGTTCTCAATGGGCTCCTGCAGATGTGGCCTTCCTTAAAAAGTACATTCAGTAAACAGAGCCGCCAATCTTTCATTTTCAAGGTTGAGCCCACAGAGCCCTGCAGCCAAAGGCTTTAATTGCTTTGAAGGAATCAAAAGCAATCCGAAGGGAGTTCTCCACCCCCTCAGCTATGGGAGCACATTACTCCAATTAAGGTTACTGGGAGTTGGCTGCTTGAATGGATTGCAGACTAACCCCTGGGTCTTTAAAATAAGAGTAATAATAAATAAAAGAAATAAAAATACCTATTTCAAATTAGTTTCCTTACCAAGGAAACAGTAAAAAACGTTACCATCACCACCGGCAAAAAAAAAAAAATGCTTAGTATCAGGAAGGTCTTGGGGATATGTAAGCTGCATTCTCTTCACTTCAATTAACATTTCTGCATTTATTGATGTTGAGGTTTCTTGATGTCTTTACTTTTTATAGTCCATTCTGAACCTACCCCTTGTAAGAGTGAGTAAGACACTCGTTATATGACCCTGATAAAGTCACTTACTGTGCCTCAGTTTCTTCCTCTGTAAAATGAAGAGGTTATACTCAAAGACTTCTCAGGTCCCTTCCAATCTTTGTTCCTAGGTCAAGGACATTCTGCCTGCCAATTCCTTTGCCCACTGAAACAATCAATCCTCCAGTGAATCCTTCCTCACAAGCATGGCCCCTGAGGAACCTCCGAGGTTCTGCGGTCCTAGGACTGACATTACTGAAGTAAAGAACCAAAGAATCCCCTGTCCTTATACGAGCCATGAATGAAGATTTGTTTTCTTTTTGTCACGGAGCCTGACATATAGTAAGGAATAATAATTTTTTTGACTGTTGGTTGATTGAAAAAAATTATGCAAAATAATTGAAATATAAGCCAATGCATGCAACAGTCTTCCATATTTGTGGGGAGGAGTTGAGCTCCACCAGTGAGGGAAGAGTTCCACACCAATGGGTTTGGGACTTAGGTTACACTGGGGGTCCTTGGCCTCTTTAACCAAGAAGGAAGGCACATTTCATATGATCTTAGATTTAGAGCTAGGAGGGGCCTCATAAGTCATCCTGTCCAAACTCAATTTCACAGACAAGAAAACTGAGGCCCAGAGAAGTTGTCGTGTGTCATAGGATCATTGTTATAGAGCCGAGAGGGATCTCAAAGTTACCTAGTACAACCCCTTGTTTTGAAGATGAATGACAAGCGCACAAAGGTAAAGCCTCTTCACATAGTAGTCCTTACAATAATTAAATATAACTCTGATGCCCCCTCCCTCCTTCTCCCCACTAGATAAACAAAAAGAATCTTTACTTCTGCAGGCAAAACATCCCCGAATGATCATTATATAATCTTGAGCTGTATGATCCAAACATCCATCCTAGAGAGAGCCTAAAGATCTCAATTTAAGGATTTTATTAAGTCGAATAACTGGCCTTTTAGCTCAGCTGTGCTAACGCTAGTATAGAGACTATGTCACTGTCAAATACATGACTTTTCTATGAAAAGGAGAATAAATAACTTTCATTGCTTATTATTGAATTAATATTTACAAATCCATTCTTCTGGGGGCCAATTACTAATTACAGAAATGGTCAATGCAGAACATAAAATGAATATCTTTGGCTTGAAAATGATGTAAATGGAAACAAAAGGATTTTTCCCCAAACATCAGAACAATAGGGAACGCTTCAAAACACCTAAGCTTTCAATTTAAAATGGAATGAGAAACTGGAACATGTTTATTGAATCTGCTTTTGAAAAAAAAAATTATAGCTCACTTGATATTTGACACTTTAAGCTCAAGTTATATAATGATCACACACATCCATATGTCCATATATACATATATGTCATCCATTCTTGGGCCACACCCCCCCACACACACACCTCAAACTCACAGGTCTGGAGACCTAAAGGGTGGCTGACCACTTATGATCAAGGCACTAGGGGGAACATGGAGGTGATGAGGTTTCTAATACTGTTGTTTCTGAGCCCCCACCGCAGGCTTCTAATGAACATTCAGCCAATTAACTTAATAAGAATTTTAGTAAAAGTATTTAGTAAGATAATATGAAAAGAAGAGTTCTTACAAACATTGGCTCAAAAAGTCTGGGGTGAACACTCACAAATTAATGGAAAGAAAGCACTTGAACTTAGGTTATGATGATGATGAGGTAAACTAGAAGGATGAACATGTGACCAACTTTGAACTTACAACTATTGATGCTTTATAGCCTGTAAGTCATTTCTTGAATCCATGGCTAGGATTTTCTCTGGTGAAAGAGGTCATTGTTCTTGAAGCTGCCTTCCCCCCCAGATAGTTATCTTTTTGTATCTATATCTCTCTCTCTTTGTTCTCAATCTATCTCTTTGCTCTTAGATGGATGCATTGTTTCTTATTGTGTGATATCTCTGAAAACATGATCGATCAGTGGTTAGAAAGGTGAAGGAAAGACAAAGAAAAACTCTTCCTCTCCCATCAGTGATGCCCTCTCAAACAAATCAGTTCATAGCTTTATTGACTGACATATTTATTTACAGTCCCAGAAATGTTTCTGGTTCTCTTAATCGATAACAAGATGTTTCTTGTGCAACATCATTTGCCTTTCCCTAACAGTCAGAGCAGTATAATCTTTTCAAAGTAATTAAGGGCTTATTCAAATATTTGTAGGAAAATTTCTTAACATGTAATACCTATTGCTCTGTTAACTGATTGATTGACAAGATGTACAGACCTTCTGTGATTACACTAATCAGGATGGACATGGAAATGCCTTCCCCACCCTCTCCTTTGCACCGGATACATACAAGTTTTCTTTTCCAGCTAAACTGTAAGTTTCTTGAGGGAAGAAATTTTTTTTTCACTTTTGTTTTCATATCTCCTGTGTCTAGCACGAACCCTAGAACATGGGAGATATTTAATTAAGTGCTTATTTTTTGATTAGTTGAAAAGAAACCGGTGAGAGAACTTCTATTAGTAGCCTCATTTTAGAGAAAGAAACCCAAGAAGAAAGATCCAGTGCTTTGCTGGGGGTCACAAAGGTATGAAATGTTTCCTGGGTAGATAGTTAAACCCAGATTTTCCTGATTATTGGCCCAGCATTTAATTCTCTGCCCAAGATTGTAGCATTTGTCAAAGAAGGGACTTTGGAGATTATTGGGCCCAATCCTTTCATCTTACAGTTGGAGAAACTGAGAGTTAAACAGGTGAAATATCTTGGCCAGTTAGAGGGAGATTTGAACTCAGATCAGAGGTTCATAAAATTAGAGCTAGAATAGGCCGTCAAGGCCACGTAGTCTGACTCCTTTGGAAGATGAGGCCAGAGTTTGGGACTCACCCAGGTTCACATATCTAATAAAGTCTGAGGGCAGAATTTAAACCTAGAGCTTTCTGACTCCAAGTCAAAAATTACTTCCCATTACACTACACTGCGGCAAGCATTTGCAAAAATACGCTTCCAAAACTAGGCTTGTTATAGCAAAGAGACATGCAAAGATTGAGCTTTTGCACCATTTTTTCAAACAGCTCAGCCAAAATATCATATGCCAAACTTCTGACCTGGAAAATGCTTCAGTCATATCTTAATAAGCAAACATACTTAGGTTATTGAGAAATGCCCTGGCTAATGAAAGACTCTTTTCACACTCCCTTGAGAGTATTCCAATAACATAAGGCATCTAGGTGGCCTCTAGATCATTCATTCCAGAGGAGTATCATAGGAATTCACTAGCTGCTATTACCCAGGCTCACTGGGCATAGACATTACCAGAGCATTAACTCGAGGGGACTGTGAGAGGGATGTGATCTTGGCAGTGTCAAGGGTGCCTGAGACTCAGATGAAATTTAATGAAATTTTGTTGTGCCCTAAGTACAAAATACTGCTGATGGAAAAGACATGGAACCATCCCAAATCAGAAAACCTGGGATTACCTCCTTTGGAGAAAGCTACAGCTTTAAAAGGAGCATGAGTCCAGTGAAGCAGCAAATGAGATGAGACAAGGGCTTTCTCGGAGCTTCTTCTAAGGCCATACGGTTAACTCCGACCTGCCCAATATCAGCTTGCAATGGACGTAGGCGTTCCCATCCATGTCTAGTGCTTTAAACTCACCACTATTGACCATCCTTCCAGAGATCAAATGTTTTGGGGGAGTGTAACTGAGGAAGGCTTCAATCATCAACATGAATAGAGAACACCTGGAGAGTCAGCATGGCAGAGGAGAGAAACAGAGCAGTGTCCTGAGTCAAAGGACTTGGTTTCAAAGCACGTTCCTGCCACTTGCCACCTGTTTGACCCTAAGCAAGTCATTTAATGGCTGTTGGCCTCAGTTTCTTCATCTGCCAAATGAAGGGGTTGGACTGACCTCTAAGCCCCTTCTATCTCTAAATCAGCAATCCTATGAAAAGTCACTTCGTTTTTGCATGTGGCAACTGAAGGGATGAAACTAGGTGGCTGAGGCATTTTAATATTATCCATAAAGCAAGTGCTAAACTCACAACTCAAGACAGGATAGACATTCATACCATAGAGCACAGGGAACCCAAAGTAGTTCACCATAAATTAAAAGGGCTCATAAAAATTAAAAGGCCAGAATTTTACTTCTCTACCCTATGATTGAAGTCAATAAATAATATGGTATAGCACAATTATGTCCTAACTTAATGGAAAGAAGGGGTATAATCCTTGAAGAAATAAAGACACTTCATAATGAGAATGTCTTGGGACACACTTCCAAAACAATCACTGGCCACCCCCCAACCCACCCCCAACCTTGAGGCACAAGATTAATACTATCACCTTCATCCTGGGACTCTGAGGACATCTCTCTACATGAAAGATTGAGGTCACCATCCTGCTGTTTGACTGATTTAAGACTAATAATATCTGACACTTTAAATACCTTAGTTGAAATGTTATCATCAGATAAGAACCTTTTGTCAAGTTTGGTTAATGCTTAAGAAACTGAAGTGCATAGAAATTGTGTTGAAAGTACAATTCCTGCCTTAATTTTTTATTGAAAGTTGTAGATTTTCAAGAGGCATTTCTCTGTATGGAGCCAAGATAGGTCAAGATCAGAGAGGGAAAATACTGGAGCCTATTTACTTTTCTCAAAGTCAGTGTATAGTGTAACAAGCACAAAGGTGAGCATCTGCAAGGATTACCGCAACGCTGAAGACTTTCTCATTTTCTCAGTCTTTTAACAAGAGAACCCAATGTTTCTGCTAAGATTTTCTATTTGGTACACACACACACACACACACACACACACACACACACACACACATACTTTCTGGTCAGGGATCCTAGAGTTCATGTATGTTGTAAGATTTTGAAATTAATAATTGAGAAAATTTTGAAATTAATGAAATATATCACTTTAATAATGCTGTGACATTTTTCAGACTCAAGTAATTATTTGCCTAGCTCAAGTAAAAGAATTAGTAACATACCTATTGAGGAACATGCAAAAAAATCCCCTAAAATGAAGATGGTATTAGATAGTACTAGAGAAAGGGCAGCCTCAGAGACCTGAATCCAAGCTCTGCCTCTGACACATTTGGCCGTGGAACCAGGGCTAAGTCACAACCTTTCATACCCAAAGCTCTTCTAGGAGACTAAAGTTATAGATTTGGGCTAGATCTCCATCATATTAATGGAGGGACTTTCAACACTGGAAATCACTATGATTAGGAATTATACGTCTAGATTCCCCCCACCCCGTCTAATTCAAACCCAGCATTATCTAGTGAAATTTGACTGAGCTTTTGTACTTTTCTTAGTGGGGGTAGTAGGCTGTGATATGATCACTGTATAGAACTCCTAGTGAGAGATCCCAAAGATATTTGTTCTGCTATAATATTATTTGGTTGGGGCACCTACAATTTAAGTGACCTGCAGCATTACACAGAGAATATTTATTAGGGGAAGGGCTTGAAACAAGGGCTTCCTGACTGGGGGCTGAATCTCCATTCCTTAAACTAGGACTACATATAAGTTTTGGAATCATGGGACTGTGACATGTTTCTCTTCTGTGAAGTGGTGATTCCCAATGTTTTCCATGTCCCTGTTTGGAACACCTGTCAAAGTGTCCATAGTCAGGTTGAGATCTACAATTCTGAAATAATTATTTGGAGTGTGTTCATTTTGGATTACTAGGGGGAGAATTAGGGTATAAAGATGAGGGTGAAAGCACTTGCCCTCAAAGTAAACCTAAATGGCAATGGAATTATTGGTTAATGACTGGTATAGTCAAGAGCCTGAATCAATAAATGTTGCCTATGCACTCAGTCTTCAAGGAGAGGAAAAAAAATCACAATGCTGGCCAACTGAGTCAAATCCTGTGCTGGGAGATGGCAGCTGCTAGTCCAAGCACTTAAAATGGGCTTTAGCTCTTCCCTGGGATCGAGATCATTTTGAATAGGCTTGTGAATAAAAATTGAAGCCTATGGGTGATAGGA
This sequence comes from Phalanger gymnotis, assembly GCA_028646595.1. Lineage (NCBI taxonomy): Eukaryota > Metazoa > Chordata > Mammalia > Diprotodontia > Phalangeridae > Phalanger > Phalanger gymnotis. The sequence continues at coordinate 329,543,966 of CM053626.1, read as the reverse complement.
ATACTTATAAGCTAATTTTAAGTCCTTTGTTAAGTCTATGGAATTTTTTTTCAGACCTTCCCCCTCAAATTTATAAACTATCAAATGGCCCATTCCAAGCAAACCTTGGGTAAAGGCTTTAATCTTCCCATAAGGAACCTCTTCAGGATCTGACAAAACCTAAATTGTGTTGATTGCACATTGTGTTGTTCGTGGATAATGAGTGCCATAGAGTGCAGCGCGGATGGCTGCAGGGACCTTGAGGCCGCTCTTGTGCTTGCTGCCGAATGCTTCAGCGGGAGGAAGGCACTCCCCCTTCTCTGTACATCTGGGTAGTCAAAGCAGATTTCATCTCATCTCACTGGAAAGTACAACCAATACCCCTACCTATGGAATTCCCCAGAAACAGGAGAAGAAATGAGATGGAGTTTTGTGGAAGAGGTATTACAGTTGAACTGCTTGACCCCAGCGTGCAGAATTATGCAAAATGAGTAGAAATTATGGAGTGGCAGATTCAGACTGAAAATGATGAGAAAGCTTGCTAAAAAGCAGAGCTGCCCATAAGTCCAAAAAGATTCTGATCCAGCAGAGGTTCTGACCATTTTTTAGCACCATGGACCTCTTTGGCAATCTGGTGAAGGCTGGAATCATTATCAGAATGTTGTTTTAAATGCATGAAAGAAAATACACAGTAGAATAAACAAAAAACGTTATATCAAAATAAAGTTATCAAACCATTTGAATATATTTGTATATGCACATATGCTTATATGCATGCAGATATGCATATACATGTGTAGCCACATGCATATACAAGTACTTATTCATACACACATATGTTGGGGAGACATCTCCCTCTCGCTGGTGTGGAGAACTTCTTTTTGGACACTTCTTCCAGTGATGCAGAGCCAACGTTATACTATAACTTGGAGTCCTAGGCAGTTGCCTAGGGGGCCCCAAAAGGAACTGAGATTTGTCCATAGTCACATAGCCAGTATATATCCAAGGGAGGATTCTAACCCAGGTCTTCCCAGGTAGAAGGCTGATCTTTATCCACCACTGCATTTTAAATGTGGCAAAGCTCTTTATATACCTAGTCTCATTTGAGCCTCACAAGTCTGCTTTGAGGACAGAAACAGAAATGGGCAAAAAGGCAGAGTCACAGAGGACCAACCAGCTTGGGGAAGTGAGTCCATACCCTAGCACCTTGGCATGGCAGAGGAATCTAGCACCAAGCAATAGCAAAAGCCCGAGCTAGCCTTTTGTAGGCATCCAGCATGAATGACAGTGGGCAAAGCTGGATGCCCTCCCAGGTATGGGGAGCCAGAGGCAAGGCAGCAGTCGTGGGCAGAGGCTAGGTGGCCCCACTGTGATGAAAGTATTCAGTAGCCAGCCACAGTAGAGGTGATCTCTCCCTTGAAGGAAATGCTTCAGATGTTTGTTCAGTGCCTAAAATTGTCAAGGGCTCTCATCTGCCATTCACTCAGCTTGAAGGCAAAAACAAAACAAAACAAAACAAAACTTTGTTTGTCCTTCATTTCCAAAGAGGACCGTGACATCAGGGAAATCATGACATGACTTGCAGTTGACTTTGATTCGAGTGAGGGAGGGCTGTGCAAGGTCACCAGCCTTATTTTCTCCTTCAAAGTCATCTGGGTCCAGCGGCCTGGTATTCACCAGGATGACTGGAGATGACCCAGGATGCAGTGAGAGACCCTGGCCTTTTTAGGCAAAGTCTTTTTCAGGTTCTCACTTTGAGCGATGTGATAGGTCCCTGCCCGAGCTCCACTTAATGGCTATATTTTGGGCCCTCCTGGCTCAGAGTAAATGTAAATAGTAACTTTCTTTTTTGACCAGGAACCTTAAGGGTCTTCCCCTCTCAATTTGACTTTTTTTTTTTTAATTAATGAGGCCATCACTTGACTCACTTCTCAAAGAGGCCTATTCACTGAATGGGCTTTACCTCACTCAAAGTAAATGTTCATAATTGTAAGTTTAACAACTGACATTTGTGGGAGGTACAGGAAAAACAAACAAACACAAACAAACAAAAATCACTGACCTTGAGCTCAGCGGAAGTAGGTTAGGATCCAAAGTCTGGCCCCATCTTAAAGTATAAGCCTCAGTCTCCTTCCATACCATGTTCCCCAAGACCCAGCAGCACTGGCCATCTTGCCAATTCCTCTGCACGCTATTCCATTTGCCCATGCCAGGCCTTTCTATTTGCTGTGCCCTTTGCCTAGAAATTGCTTCCTCTTCAACTCAGCCTCCAGCTCCCTCAAGATTCCTTAGAAAGAGGTCAGTCCCTCCAGGCGCTAGAACCCTCAGGCCTTCTCTCTGTCATTTCTTTCCATTTGACCCATTTGCTGTGCACATATAGATGATCTCAAGCTGTCTTCCAGTAGTTGGAAGGTGAGCTCTTTGAGGGCAAGAAACAGGGACATTTTTTTGCCTTTTTGTATGCCCAGCCTTTGGCTCAGTGCCTAGCACATAGTAGGAGCTTAATGATATAGAGACTGCTGGGGGAGATGGTGGCCAGAGCGCTGGACAAGCTAAGAACCTCAAATGCAGCCTTAGACACCTAGTAGCTGCTATACCTGGAAATGTCACTGAAATTCCTTCTGCTGCAGTTTCCTTGGTTGTAAAATGAGGAAAAAATAAAGCCGACCTCCAAAGGTTGTTATAAGAATAGAATGAGATAACATCCAATTAATGTTTTGCAAAATATGAAAGGTTATCTAAATGCTGAATGCTAATAAATGCTTAAAGACATACTAAATGAGTAAACCTCTGAAATCCTCAATTTCTTCATCTGTAACGTGGGGTTGATGAGCCTTGGATTGGCTAACCTCGCACTGAGGGGAAAGTGTCCAGTCAACATTGAGTACTTTGTTAACAAATGAGTTGAAATCATGTGTATCAGAGATAGTTAGGCAGCTCGGTGGATAGAGTCAAGAAGACTTGAGTTCAAATCCAGCTTCAGATGCTTACTGGCTTGCAGCTACTTCAGCTCTAAAACGGCAATGACAAAGGTGCCTACCTCACAGAGGGTGTGACAATCAAATGAGGTAATATTTGCAAAGCACTTAGCAGGATCTTACCATCGCAGTAGGTGCTATATAAATGCATCCCCCTCCCCCAATCTTATATGGTCCCAGATCTGGACCTAGAATCAGCTGAAGAAACGGTCTCATGTGACCCTCTCATCTCGCACATGAGGAAACTGCAGCCCATAGAGATGAAGTCGCTTTACAGTCCCACACGAGCAGTAAGCGTCAGAGCCGGGTGCAAATTCCCATCTTTGGCTCTAAACCCGGCAGGATTTTCACGGCACCACATTGCCTGTGTTTGAATTGGAATTCTGTCTCTGCCTGGTAGAGAGCTCTTTAGATTTCTTTCTACAGTAGCGATGAATACAATCCTGTGTACGTAGGGAGCTCTCTTGACAAATGCTTAATGAATGAAAGAAGTGTGGAGAATAGCAAAGACCGTCTGGAACACACATCAGATGTCGTCATGTTACTTTAGGTAGAATGTTGCTTATCGCCTAGGTTTAAGTTACATAATTAATCTTACAAGATCCCTTGAACCCAAAGACTATCCAGATTTCCACAGAGCACTATTAATTATTATTATAGTGACAACAGAAAAGAGGAAATTAAGATCGTCCTCGCTGGAGTTGAAAGGGTGATTTAAATTTATATTCATTATCTCATTTCATCTGATTTAATGTAAGCTCATTGAAGACAAGCGATTATTCATCTTTGTATTTTAAGATGATGATGTATTATGGCATAATCACTTTGAGCCCTAACCATTTTGGAATGTGGTTGAGAAACATTTAACAAAATAAATAAAAATGTAATAATATACAATAACAGATACATTACATTTGAAAACTAAATCAGTATGCATGCTGTTGGTATCCTTATGTCGAAAATAGTGGGTCGCATTTCCATTTTAGAGTTACCATGACTGTCATGGGGGAAAGAGAGTTGGTTTCAGAGTCAGGAACACACGGTTTAAATCCTCTGTGGTCCTGGGTGCATCATTCAATGCTGCATCCTAGGTGACAAGAAGACTGTCCAGTTGCCAGTATCGCTATTAGTAGAGGGATTGACTTCCCTGTACCAACGCGATCGTAAGTCCAGGCCCTACCCATTAAAAAATCATGGGCTGAGAATTGGAAGGCCCTTAGGAAGAGGAACGCGCTTATGTGAGATCCTGCAGGTAGGCCGTGCCAGAGCCAGGAGCAGACCCAGGCCTCTGACCCCAATCCCACCATTCTGTCCAGGCTTCCCATCGATTGTAATAAGGCAATAGGAGATGATTGAAAGTCAGTAATCAGCAAAGTGGAACTTGGATGTTTCCCAATTACACTAACACTAATAAGCGTAAGAGTGGCATTCTCTTACTAATCAGTAAAAAAACAAAAATAGTATATCAGGCTTTGGAATCTCCCTGATTTACCAGTAAAGTTCCCTTTTGCACATTGATACTAGATTTTTTGAAGTATTTTCTATATTTCCCTCATCTTTACAACAGTCCTGGGAGGCAGGTACAGTTTTTTTTATCCTTTTGTGACTTTTGAGGAAAGTGAGTCTCAGTGCAGTCTGATAACTTACCCAAGGTCACACAGCATCTGATACCAAGTCCATTTCTCCAGCTACCTCTTTTTCCTTAAGGTGAAGCCTCAGTCAAACTTAAATGATTTGGAGTCGGGGTGGGGTAGCGATCTATGAAGATCCTAGATGGCTAAAACAACATGACTGTCTCCATCTCTTTATAACCGCCAAAGTCCCGTATTCCTTCATTTAAAGTATTAAAACATGCAAACATTCCTTCCCCACAGTAATTGGAGCCCTGCCCTCATTTTCCAGTACATAGTTGGCTACCTTGCAAGTTAAATAACCCTAATTATTAAGATTCAAAACATTACATGTATCAGTGAAGGCAATTAAGATGATTTGAATATTATTAAATGAAAAAGAATTATTCCTGTTTCAAAAACTAAATAAATATACTCAGGGATTTTACATTGCAAAATTACCTCAAAAATAATTGGGCAACTCAATATAATAAAGTGAATACAATAAACAATTTTAATTCATAATAACAATAAGTAATGAGCTGATTTGCATGAGTGACAAAAGAGAATGGATTGGGTACATGTTCTAAGTGCAATGAATAGCCCAGTAAATAGCATTTATTAAGTTTTTAAAACTCCAAGTCCTTTATTAGAGTGTTCCATTTTGGTAGAATTTAACCTGTCTTTATTATAGACACTGTCTCTTAATTCCCTTCTTCCCTTTGAGGCTTAGAGTCGACTCTCTCTCCAAGGAGAAGAATTTGCTCTTAGGAGAGGGACGATGGGCTAGTGTAAATAGTGTTGGCAAGGACCCAAGTTGGGACCTTGTCTCTGCCACTTGCTGTTTGTGTGATCCAGGGCAAGAGGCTCAACTTCTTGGAAAAGGTCCTTTGGAAGGAGGTCTTACCCCCTACACACACACCCCCATTCCCTGGCTTTCCTGGAGATTACCTGCTCCTTCCACTGTATGTATTGTGTTTACGCTGTGACTTGAAAGCTGTGTCCCTTATTTGAAAGTAAACTCTTTGAGGGCAGGGAATATCTTTACCCTTCTTTGCTATCTATCTCCAAGGCCAGGCCCAATGCCTGGCACACCAGAAGTGTTTAACCACAACTCGTTGACTGTCTGTCAGACAGGGATACTAATATCTCATAGGTTGATCGTGATAGGCTTTGCAAATCTTAAAGCCCAAAGCTGGACCTGGCATCAGGAAGACCTGGGTTCAAACTGAGCTTGAGGTACTGACCCCGGCCAAGTCACTTAACCATGTTTTGAGATAATAATCGCACTGATCTGAAGAATTACCATCAGATCCGATGAAGTATTTGTAAAACACTTTCAAAATTTAAAACACCATAGAAATATTGATTTGTTCTTAACATTGTTATCATCATGATCATTATTATCATAACATCACAAGCACCCTTTACCATCGGGACCTTGGGGACCTCGGGACTTGAGTTGGCCTTACTCGTTGGCAAATTCCTTGAAAGAAGATACTGTGTCATTGGTGAATTTGTCCTCTATTGTGCCTATCACTAGGTCTCCTGGAGAATGGCTGCTTAATAAATCTCTGCTTAGTAAAACGTGAATTTGGGAAGCACCTAGTAGTTACAATGCACCCTTAATGCATTAGCTCACTTTTTCCTCACTGAAATTCCAGGCAGCCAATGGAAATCATGTGCTTTTGTGTGTGGATCGAGTTCAGAAGTACTTTGAGGGTCCCCTATTCCACACCTTCATCTTATGAAGAGGACCTAGAAGAGTAAAATAACTGCCCAAGGTCACACTGGAATTAAATAGCTGACTTAGGATTTGAAGTCAGGCCCTCTGGCTCTAAATGAGCCAGTGCTTTCTCCACTATACAGTCGTGCTGGTTCTTTCACTTTAGAGAGGAGGAAAATAAAGATTATATTAGAACTTGCCATATTTCCACAGTCAATGGTGATCAAGCTGAGTCTTGAATCCAGTCCAGGCCTCTTTCTGTTCTACCTTGTTTTTTTTTTTAAAAAAAAAACTTCCATTTTCAAAAGACACAAGACTTACAAGTTTTACACAGGCAATTTTACACATCACTGATTTTTTTTTATTAGAAGATCCCAGAGTTTATTTTTCTTATTTTATTTCTTTTTTTTAAATTTAATATATTTAGTTTTCAGCATTGATTTTCACAAGAGTTTGAACTACAAATTTTCTCCCCATTTCTACCCCCCCCACACCAAGATGGCATATATTATGGTTGCCCTGTTCCCCAGTCAGCCCTCCCTTCTCTCATTCCCTTTTCCCTTCCTTTCTTGTAGGGCAAGATAACTTTCTACACCCCATTTCCTGTGTGTCTTATTTTCTAGTTGCATGCAAAAACTTTTTTTTGTTTTTGA
>CM053626.1:329499210-329536520 GCA_028646595.1 Phalanger gymnotis | reverse complement strand
GCTCCACCCACGCTGGGCTCTGCTCCACTCCATTCCCAGCTCCGTGCAGGATAGACCTTACCCAGAGACCATCCTGGCTGTCCTGGGCTAGAGCCCTGCTTCCCTCCACTATTTCGTGGGTTCTGCGATTCTAGCATTGGTTCAGAGCCATTTTTTATAGGTTTTTGGAGGGACTTAGCGGGGAGCTCACTCTAGTCCCTGCTTTCCAGCCGCCATCTTGCCTCCGCCCGCCGCACAAGACTTCCAAACATCACAGGAAGGTGCTTCCTAGCAGTGGCCCCACACTCTTTGTGAAGACTCAGTTCTGATAGCTGCATACATCTTGTACTTTAGGAGAAGCACTTCTCAGCACTTCCCAGGATAAACCAAGAGATTAAGAGGTTAAGCGGTTTTGAAAGGGGACAAAGAAAAAGAGCTTGGCTTTGCCACTGATCAAAGAGCAGGGGCCACTTGTAGATGATTGACAGGAAGAACAGCAGTTAGATTGAATTCCATCCAGATGCAGAATGGAGCAGCCAGACCTGGCAAGGCACACATGACGTGAGGAGCTGTTTTAGTGCTTCCCCTCTTTCCTAGATGGAGAAACTCTTTCAGTTACTAAGTCAGAGTGTCTTCCTTTCACAGCATTTAGTAGACCATGGCTCATATATGGCACCAAAAAATATCTATTTCACTGAAAGTTCTGGTCCTTTACGTATAGCTTACTTTCTGCTTCAAAAGAATGAGCTGTAGAAATTAACAGGGCAAATTTTAACTATGGTAAAAGCAGACTGCCCATCTTTTTTCTGGTGTACCATTTTTTTTTAAATACAGGCACATAACATGAGCCAAAGAAAGATATTATACCATTCTGACTCAAAGGGCAAATGCATTGAAACAAGTTATATGTAAGTAAATCCATCAAATTGACTCAAAGATTTGATTCTGTCCCTGATACAGCAGGCTGGCCTATACCAGAAGATTTATCTGTTTTACTCTTGTGTAGCTAAAAATGTTGTGTAGCACAATTCTGTAGTAGCGTTTTTGTTTTTTTGTTTACAAGAAGAAATAAATTCTACCTGGTTGTACATACAGTAGCTTTGATCAAATTACATGCATCTGATAAATCTTACTTTGCAAAATGTATTTAACAACACTTGAAAAAGTGTCAGTGTCGGATGCAGGATTCTAACTCAGGTCTTCCTGATTGAGTCAAAGATGAGAGAGATGGAAATTGACATGGTATTTTGATTGAGAGGGGTAGAAAAGAGTGATGGTGGATGTGAGGAGAAGAAAGAATCAAGGAGGACTCCACGAAGGCCCTGCCACTAATTATTGTTACTAAAGATATTTCTCCTATTTAGTACCTTTGTTCTTTTCCAGTGACAACATTGCTAATCAGAAAAATCCCCAGAGGAAATAATGTTGAGGGTTTTAGTTTTCAAAGCCAGACCTCCCTTGTATTAGTCCAGCCCCTTCGCTACCCTTTTCTGCACCTTGGTTCCTTTGTGTATAATTAGGAACTCCTGTGAAAGCTAGCAAACATTAGAGTTCAGCCTTGTCATGAGGTCTATTAATGGTGGGTCTTCTTTTTCCCAGAGGTGCTCAGAACTGAAAAAGCTGTCCTCCTTTGAAAGAGCAGCAGGATTTAATTAGCATTCAAGGCCATTAATTCCTCTCTCTGCATTAAAAAAAAAACAACAACAACTATGATTCAAGGCCAAAGATAGGTAGCCATGTATGTACATGTAACAGAGTCATTTGGCTGCAAAGGAGACCTTTTTAAAAGTCTTTGCATTACCCTGGGGAGATGCACATAAACTCATTTAGGCCTTTCTGGAAATATTAAAGATAAAAACTTTGGTATCTGAAAACTTTGAGGCAGGGAGGTCATGTTGGGCCTGATGTGGAGATAAATCACATTAATGCTAATGGGTATTATCGAGGTCACATAAATTCCCTCAAATATTGAATCTTCCCCTACACTCCAGTATCTCTGCATATTAAAAATTATATAGCGTTTGATTCATTAATGGCTTGTGAACCATTTGCTAAGAACTCAGGGGGGGTTTATTGCATCTTTTAGCTTTTATGGATAAACTTCATGTGTCTCTGACTCATCCAGACCCATCTTCTGAGTGCTTCTGAGGCTCATTCTGTGTTTTCCTACTGAAGTCAAAAAGGGCTCATAATCGAGCTTCACAGATTGTGGGGGGAGCTAAATTAGGAATTAGGAACAATTAGGAAAAAAATTCCGGTAAGAATGGCTAACAGTGCGTGTGGAATCTGTTGGGAACTACCCAACTGGCACCTTGCCCACAGATGCAGTTTCTTCAATTTGCTCTACTATAAAATAAAGTGAGTACTTTCCCCAGTAATATGTGGTTCATAGGCTTGAAATGCAGCGAATGGAATCAGACTTAAAGCTGAAAAGGAAGAGAAATTCCTATTCTGGTCGCTGCCTCTCATTAGCACCAGAGCTGAGCACCTGCAGGTCCTCTACCCTCTGAGAGGCCGCGCTCGACTGGGACAAGAAGTAATGGTGTACCGAGCTCCTTATTTCATGCCATCCCCAGAGCCCGTCATGATGGACGACAGCTTCATAGCATGTGTGACAGGCCAACTTCTTGCGCCACAATTTAAAACTCCTACGAGTTAAGGTGGTAGGTTAAAAAGCCATATGAAGGTTTCCGCATGATCAGAGATTATACATTATCAGTACCACTCTGCAGCCCAGAACTGAGCTTTCATCCAAACTGCCAAGCATTCAGTAAATGCCTGTGTGTGTAAGACATGAGCCACAGAACAGTTACTGGACTTTGAGTCGGAGGGCCTGGCTTCATAAACTGGCTCTGTCATTTAGTTCTTGGCTAACTTGGGGCAGATCCCATCTCCTCCTCTCTGCGCTTCAGCATCCTCATCTATAAAAAGAAAGAGTTAGACTCAATGACTTCTAAATTATTCACTCTACATCGACCTCAAGGGGCTTGCAAATGTCATTGGGGGTGGAGGGAGCCATCATGAACACAGATGAACGTATATTTAGAAAGGGGAGAAGCTTTGGAGCTCATCTTTACAGAAAAGGCAAGTGCAGGCTCAAAGCCCGAGCATCCTTGTCCAAGGTCATGCAGACAGTAGGCTGCAAAGCCTGGGTTTGAAGCCTCGTTCGCTTTCCACTGCATAGCCCAAACTCTCACACCGTGCGAAGTAACATAGGCAAATTCCAAGAGGAGGAGAATGCAGTGAGGGGCTCAGCAAGAGCCACTGACTCGAAGAATTGCTATTCAATCCTCATGAATTTTATGTTGTGACTTTGAACATCAGAAACCGATAAATAATCTAAAAGAAGAAATAGGAGCATTTAGAAAGCAATCTATGTGTAGGTTCAAGTTTAACTTGCACTTATTCATTGGTGCATCTGTACCTACTTACAGAAATAATCAACTGTCTTGGTGACTTCGGCCATTAATTATACACAGCCATCTATCATCTGCTCCATGGCTCTGTTGAGGCATTATTCCTGCTCGCGTTATGTGTTTGACTGCATGACTTCTGAACTCCTCTCTAACTCTGGAATTCTGGGATTCTGCACACTCAGTCTTGGAGAGTGAGGAATGAAGTCTGTGGGTCGTGGGAGTTTCTGGAGACCAGGTATCTCACTTTATAGGGGTTTTGTTCCACTTCTTAATCTATGACTTCCATGTAAAGTTAGGTCTCTGGTCTCCAGAAGTGCCCCCAAGACCCACCAGATCTCATGACCTCACTCTCCAAGACTGAACTTGTAGAATCCCAAAATTCCAGACCTTGGGGGTCATCTGCTAAAATCACCTCATTTTTTTCAGGTAAGGAAACTAAGGGCCTTATGGCTTTAGTGACTTGACCAAGGACATACGCACTGATAGAGAGGGAAGGAAGAGCCCTGGATTTGTTTTCAGAGCTTCAAGTACAAATCCTGCACCAGACATTTGCTGCCTATGCAAGACTAGGCAAAACATAACTCTCTGGGCCTCAGTTTTTTTTTTTTATCTGTAAAATGGAGGGATTAAACTAGATAACCACTAAGGTCCCTTCCAGCAATAAATAGATGGTCACAAGACCCTAGTTTCAGGTCTGGGTTGTCTGCTCCAGCACAGTGTCTCATGCATAGCAGCTGCTCAATAAATAGATAATTTTATTTTGAAAGTCAGTCTGTTAAAAAAAAATGATGAATGAGTCTGATTAAATGAATTATCTGATGTGTTTTCTGTGACTAGCCTGACTCAGTGGATGTCCCGGACATCAGTGTCACCAGCTTCTAGATGAGCGTAAGCTATTTGCAAGTAGGAATTGTTTCCTGTGTCCCCACCACTTAGTCTAGTGCCTGGTATTCAGTAAGTGCTTAACAAACGGTTGTTGGTTGATGTTATGTAGCCAAAGGGAAGAAAGAAGGGGCAACCTCAGGTGTTTTCATTCAATGAGGATGTTCAATACCTCCTGGCGTTAATCCTTTCTGAAATTTCCCCCCCCCATTCAAAAGACAAGTCAGATTGCTGCAAATCTGCAGGAGGTACCCCCATAAAGGAGGACTCAGTAGAGGAGAAATCCTGCTAACGGCTTCTCAGAACTGCAGGTGGAAGGAACGATAGCTAAATTAAGAAGGGAGGTAGGAGGAGAAATTGGGTCAGAAGTGGAACAAAACTGGATTGTTTATAGCTATCTTCAAGTGGTCTCATGGACCGATGAGCCATTTCCTTCCATCCATGTGAGAAAGACTTAAAGAAGGATTAAAGTCAAAAGTAAAGATACTAAAGGGAGCATTAGACAGAAGAGAAGTGAGGGAAGTAAATTTAAAAGACACTCTGGTGAAAGCAGGGCAAAAAATAGTAAAGAATGGAAAGTGACTAAAATGCAAAACAGAAGAAAAGGCCAAGGAACAAATTCCCAAAGAAAAGGGAGTTTATATCATGTGTACCTGGAGTATGGGTATGTTATTAAACTGTGTCAAATAATGTGCTCGCCTTATGGAAAATGTCTTTCTGAAGTTGTTGCTTTCAGAAGTGTGCCTTCAGTTTGATAATCCCTAATTACGTTGGTTCAATCTCCTGCTTCTCTTGGGAATGGCCTGCCCAGGGCCGTAATGATCTCCCTACCACTGGAGCTTTTCCTGCTGAAGCTGGAAGACAACTGCCAGCATTATTGCCAAATGCCTTCACATATCATTGGATTATTGATTTAAGACTGAAATTAATCTTAGAGGTCTTGAAATCAAACCCCCTCATTTTTACAGATTAGAAAACACAAACCTACAGAGGCAGAGTGGCTTTCTCAGGGATATATAGGGAGGGACTGACAGAACTGGCTTTCTAATTCAGATTCTGTGAATACAAACTCAGTGCTTTCTTCTGTTGCACCAAACTGTCTCCCTATCTCATGTGTGGGGATGACCATCTGATCTCTGGGCTACTTTTTAAAGAAAAAACTCTATGATTCCAATGGAGAAAATTCAATATCTTCAAAAGAGTTTCATTCTTAGGTAAGAGCCAGACACATCTTACTTAGTCTGTAAGTAATCCTGGTGACTGAACAAAAACTATTATGGAGATTCCCTTCATTACTACTGTGATTTTCCTCTTTAAATATGCCTAATTAATCAGTCACTAAATCAGTAAGTTATGTGCCAGGCACTGTACTAGGTATTGGGAAATCACATATACAAGTGAAAAGGCCCATGCTTCAAGGAAATGACATTTTAATAAGGGTATTAAAAACATACTCACAAATATAACTAATAACGATAAAAACCCCTGTAGTCAATATACTCATTCGAGGTTGGTAAACACTCTACCGATATCCTCTCATTTGATCCTCGCAACATTCCTTGTGGGTAGGTGTAATTATTATCATTATTTTAGAGATTGGGAAAGTGTTGCAGATGGAAAATAAATGTCTTGCCCAGGGTTACACAGGTAAGAAGTGTCTGAGGACAAATTTGAACTCAGGGCAGTCCATTAGGAAATGAACATTTATTAATGAACTCAGGGCTTCCTGGCTCCAGGTCCAGCACGCTATCTACTGTGCCACTTCTGTATGCCTAGGTGATGGACAGACAGACAGACAGACAGATAGATAGATAGATGGATAGATAGATAAGTATCTCCAATTATAGGTGTATACATACCACACATCACATACACACATACACACACACACCAAACACCCTTTTAAGGCACCTTTTAGGGCACCAACAAGCGGGGGTATCAGCCTACCTGGTAGGAGAGGCCTCCAAGAAGATGAGTAAGCAAACACCAATGGAAATAAAATCCATTTAAAGATTTTGCAACAAAGTAAGCAGTACAATCAAGTGAATTATATGTTGGGGGAATGGTTTCAGAAGTCATTTTCTTTGTATTTCATTATTCTAGATAATGTATAATATTCACGGTTCTGAGTCACAGTTTTATGTCCAGAAAGATATAATAGATAGAAGGCCTTTCCTTTGAAATGAACATATCGTTGTGTGATGCACTTATTGGCAAGGAGCTAATGGGGGTGATTTATACCAGGGGCACCTATCTGGGGAACAAAAAAAAAAATAGATCTTCAGTGAATTGAAAATATTTTCCTTTGTGTTTTTTGTTTGCATATGGAACACAGATGCAAAACCAGATCAAACCTGAACATTTGTGACAAAAGTTACTGCAGTAACTCTATGGGTTCCTGGTTTAATCCGGCTTCATTGTGCTGGCTATATTTTATATGGGCTACAGTGATTCCTACTGGAGAGGGAGCTTGCCTTAGGAGCCAGTAAAATCTCAGACCACACCCTTGCTTCTGGTGCCTACTAACTGGTGGTGTGACCCTAGGCAAGTGACTCCACTTCCTTGTCCTGAGTTGTTGGGAGAGGAGAGGGCCAGAGGAAAGGAGGACAAATGGGAGGGTAGGGAAAGGGGGGAGTTGGGTGGGAAAGGAAGGGAGAAAGAGGATCCAAGCTGAAAATCAGTCAGTCTTTGCTCTCAAAGAGCTCACATGTTAAATAAATTAGGTGCTGATATGCATTGGGGGTTGGAGTTTCCTCATCTGGACATGTGTATACTAATGAAGTTCCAGGGCCAGACAACATCTCTATATTTCATACGAAGACTGCTCCCCATGTGTTTTGGGGTGGAGTGGGAAAGAGCTGGAAATTACCAGGCCAGAAATTCTCTCCAGGGACACAGATCAGCAACTCATTTGTGATTGATTTTTCATCTTTGAGAGAGCGGACTGAGGTATCACGACGTTGAATAAGTCTTGCCCACAGTGACGTTGTTGTTCAGTCATGTCTGACTCTTCGTGGCCCCACGGGCCATAGCCTGCCAGACCCTTCTGTCCTCCACTATCTCCCAAAGTCTGTCCAAACTCGTGTTTGTTGTTTCTATGACAGTATCTGTCAACCTTATCTTCTCCATCCCCTTTTCCTTTTGCTCTTAATCTTTCCCAATAACAGGTTTCTCATTATATGGCCAAAGTATTTAAGCTGCAGCTTCAGTATTTTACTGTGAATAGCCTGAATTAATTTCTTTGAGTCATGACTGAGTTTATCTCCTTGCTATCCAAAGGATTCTCCAAAATCTTCTCTAGCACCATAATTCCAAAGCTCTGCTTTCTTTATAGTCCAACTCTCATAGCCATTCATCGCTACTAGAAAAACCATTGCTTTGACCATATAGACCTTTGTTGTCAAGGTGAGGTCTCTGGTTTTGAGTATGCTGTCCAGATATGTCATAGCTTTTCTTCCAAGGAGCAAATATCTTTTAATTTCATGGCCGCAGCCCCTGTTCTCAGTGATCAGCATATGTTGGAGGTGGGACCTGAACTCAGATCTTCAGACCAAATATCTATCTGTGCTGCCATGCTATCTGTTGATCCCAGGATACTGAGAAACCATTCAACTAACCAACTGAATGAATGAATAGTATAAACAAAAAGGAAGCGACTTAATTAGTCACTCAGAAAAACAGGAAAAAAATAATTTGGTAAGATGATGGAAGAAACAAGAACTTTAGTTCTCACTAATGCTACTCTTTTGCTTTATACATTTGTAAACTGAGTCACAACTGAAACTTAGAAGAGTGATTACTCCCTTCTGCTGGGGTCCAGTGGGCATAGGTAGGGCCAAATGGAGGGAAATCACAAGAAGGAAGATTTCAGTTCAATAATAGAGGAAAAAAATCATAGAATCATGAATTTTTAGCATTGGAGGGGATCAATGGAGCATTTTTTGCCAATTGGTACCTAAATTACAATCTTTTATACTTAACCACTCTTTTCTTGAATATTTATAAAAAGAACAATCTTGCTAGATCGTGAAGCTGACAACTCCATACTTGTCTGCTTTCCTGGATAGAATGTTTCCCTTCAGTCAAACTCAGCTGATCTGCTTACTTATGTATCTGCAACTTTGATCCATCTTTCCTGGTTCTTTCATCTGGGACCAAACCAAACAAGTCTTGTCCGCATGATGACCCTTCAGATACTATACTTGACAATGGCTTGATTTCCTGTGGCCTTTCATATAGAAACTCTCCATTAGGATTATTCCACCCATACCTTAAATTTATAGTGTCTTAAACTGGGTTCCTCAACTTTGCACTTACATATGGCATACCAACTGTAGCTTTTTAACAATTAATGCTATCCAAAAATGCAGCTGGCTACTTAGTAAGAAAGTACATTGTCTGTCACGCAGGGGACCTTCAGGAGAAGCTGAATGACCATTCAAATTCAATTTAATTCACAAAAAGAAAAAAAAATTCTGCCTGGACTATTTGAATTGCCTCCTGATTGATCTCCTTGCTTCCAGCCTGCCCCCTCTCCAGTTGGTCCTACGCACAACTGCCAAAGTGATTTTTCTGAAGAGCAGTCCTGACCATGTCACTTCCTAACTCATTAAGCTGCAATGGCGGCTACGTGCTGACTCTGGGATCAAATGTAAACTCTTCCGTCTCATTTTAGAAACCCTTCCCGACTTGGCCCGGACTTCCCTTCCCATAAGTTGGTCCCTTTTGCCACTTGATAGTTCAGTCAGGCTGGTCATCTTGTTCCCCGAACGACATCTGACCTCACATCTCTGCCCCTTTGGCCTCCCTTTGCCCTGGGTTTGTATTTCAAAGCTTCCCACTTCTAGCACCTCGGATCCTAAAAGGATTTTGCGAGAATCAGTGGAAGCTTAAGTTGGACCTCGATGGAAGAGAATGCTTTCCACAGGTTGAAATGAAGTGGGTCTATATTCTTAGCATGGGATGCAGCCTAGCTGATTTCATGGGGCAGAAGACTTTCGGATAAGATTAAGAAAGAGCTAATAATTCAATTTATCATAAACACAGAGTTGAGAAAGAGGTATGTATTTTCTATTCCTATTAAACCGGTTTATCTGTCAATATGTTGAATCCTCCCTGGAAAATATAAGCTTCTTGAGGACAGGCACTATCTCAGATTTGCATTCCTATCCTTAGCACTAAGCACAGCCCCTGAAACATATTGGGTGGTTAAGAAATTCTCTATGATGAATGGAAGGAAGGCTATAATGATGGTCTGAGACTCAATTTCAGGGAGCACAAAATGACCAGGTGAGGGTTTGTCTTTTTTATACTATGCATATCGAAAATGTTTAAGCAGGAGAGTAGTGATGTCTGTCCTGAACTTTAGAATATTATTCCAGTGGTTGAATGAAGAAGGGATCAAAGAGAGGAGAGAGAGTAGACAGAGAGCTTTTGAAGAGTATTGTAATAGACCAGCTGAGAGTTGATTGAGGCCTAGACTAAGGCAGTCATATTTTGAGTGGAGAGGAAAGGTTCAGTGATTGCCCCTTAGAATGTAGGCTCTTTGGGGACTGGGACTGTGGTTTGTTTTTGCTTTTTGGTTTGGTTCGGTTTGCCTTGATATTTAGTGTTCTTTTGTGTTTTTTTTAATCTCTCACATTTGGCACAGTACCTGACATGCAATAAGAGCTTAATATTTACTTTTTGAATGACTCATTGAAATGATAGGCTACTGATAACTGAATGTAGTAGAAGGAAGAATTGAAATGGCTAAGTTTCTAGTCTGCATGATTGGATGGGTGCTGTCATCAAAAACAAATATGAGCCATGAGAAGGATGATGATTCAGTTTGAGACCTATTGGTTCAGATTAAAACGTTGAACAGAGAGTTGGAAATGTAGGACTGGACTGCAAAGGGGATCTCAAGGCTAAAATCCAGATTTCAGAATCATCTTTATAGAGGTAATAATTGAAGCCATCAGAATGCATGAGATCACCAAAGGAGAGGGAACTGAGAAAGAAAGAGGGCTGAGGAGAGATGCTTGAGGGTCACACACATATACATATGTATACTCATAGTGGGATGAAAAGGAAGAGGAAGCATTGAACCAGACTAAGAATCTGACTTCCTACAGGAGGGAAGGGAAGCATCAGAGGGTAAAGTCATGAAACCCCAAAAAAAGCCATCAGCTCTTTGGCTGCCCATGAGGCTTGGATGAAATGGGAGTCACTAACTTTATTCTTTCCCATAAAATGGAAGACCACCAAGCCCTAGGATTGGCCCCGCATCAGCAGGTTCCCTCAGGCCTTCCTGTGTTCCCCACGTCTACAGGCTGCTGATCCCTTTGTACTGTCATTAGACTGCCTGATAGAGTATAAGGACCACTGGCCTATGTAATCTGTCCCACACCTGAATACCTAGGAATCCTGGGCCTTTTCTTTTGCTTTTCTTTAATGTCTTTTCTCATACAATTAGAGTATGAGCTCCCTGAGGGCATGGATCACCTCACATTTTTCATTTCTACCCCCAACACTGGGAACAGAGTTTGGTGCATAGTAAGTATGTAATAAACACATTTTAACTTCTGTATTTGTTCAAAAAGAGTTTGGTTAAGAGTGACAAATGATTCAGAAAGGTCAAAGGAGATGAAGACTTAGAAAAGTCTCCTGCCTTCGTTAACTTGGGCTAAGTGATGACCTTAGATTGTGCCACAGAAGCTTCTGTGCTAACATTCAGAAAGTCCTGGCATCAAATCTTTCTGGAGTCACTGACTGGGCTCTGTGACCCTGGGTATGTCCCTGAAGCCCTCACAAGTTCTATTCTCCCCTCTGTAAAGCAGAGAGAGTAATAGCTGCACTACCTCCCCCTAAAGGGGTTAAATGAGGTAATGTTTGCAAAGACTATTGCAAGCCTCTAAGCAGTATGTGCTTCCATGTTGATAGTGATTTACGCTGAACTAAAAGAAATAATTCACTGAAACAAGAAAGACAAGAGAACCTACCAGCTACCCCAGCCAGCTGACGTGATCCTTTGTCTTCTTCTTGTTCAGTCGTGTCCAGTTCTTCATGACTCCAATCAGGGTTTTCTTGGCAGATACTGATGTGGTTTTCCATTGTCTTCTCCAGCTCACTTTGTAGATAAGGAAACTGAGGCCAACAGGTTTAAGTGATTGGCTCAGGGTGACACAGCTAGTAAGTGTCTGAGGTCATATTTGAACTCATAAAAATGAGTCTCCCTGATTCCAAGCCCAGCATGCTATCCATTATGCCACCTAGATGCCCTAGAGCCTACTATGTGCCAAACACTATTCTAAGCTTAAATAATATAAGCCCAAAGAACTAAACAATTCTTACATACAGGCAGATTACATAAAAAGGACAGCGGAAGACTGTGTGCAGTGTTATTTCTTAACAAAGAAAAAAACCAGAAATTTGGAAGAGGAGAGTAATGGTTACAAAAAGAATAGGAAGAAACTTTTTTAAGCCAGTCATTTTTAGAACATGTAAGGATGAACCTGGAAGGAGGACAGGAGACAGAAAAAAGAAAAAAGTTGGGGGGGGGGTAGACAGAAATGTATCAAGAATTGCATCAGAAAACATGTTTTCCTTCAATGATTCCAGAGCCACCATATCTTTGTTTTAATATCCTGGTCTTTGCTGTGTTGTAGCAGCAACTGGAATGCTCTCCTCATGGCCTCCTGGCTTCCTGGCCTTCCTTCAAGTATCTGCTGAAGGCTCAATCCCTTTCTATGAGGAAGCATCATTCCCAGCCTCCTTCAATCTTAGTGCCTACCTCCTGAGATGACCTCCAACTTATCCTACACACAGACAAACACACACATGCATGTGGATGACCAGAAGCAGCTCTGTTTGTATCGAGAACGCTGGATCCATGTATGTACACACACACATATGTGTATATTATATGATTGGTGTTGTTTGTCCTTCATTTTAGAAGAGGACCAATGGCACCATAGGGTGAAATCTGGATTTGTGAGTGAAATGGATTTAAGTGAGGAAGAGTTCCACAAGGTTGTCTGACCCTCTCTCTCAGAGTTATTCAAGTTCAGTGGCAAGACAAGTCAGCATGACCGGAGATGGCCTGGGATGCAGTAGATGACCTCGGTGTGTTTGATATCTGACCAAGATCTGACCAAGCGCTCCACAGTGCCCGCTTCGTTGTCCTTCATGGCTGTTGGAACAAATTGTTCTCATCTACCCAAGTGGATGAAGTTGAAGTCTTCACATATGCATGCATGTGTGTGTGTGCACTTGTGTGTGCGCGTGTGCACGCATGTGCACACCCACACACACATATATACTCTGTCTAGTAGGGGCAATGTAAACAACTGTATACACAAGATATTTTATGTGTGTGTGTGTGGATATATAGATAGATAGACAGATAGACAGACAGACAGATAGATAATGAGGCAGCTCAATGGCTCAATGGATAAATCTGACCCTGGAGTCAAGAAGAAATGAGTTTAAATGTCATCTCAGACACCTACTAGCTGTGTGACCCTGGGCAACTCATTTAACAGCTGTTTGTTTTAATCCACTGGAGAAGGGAATAGCAAAACCCTCCCGTATTTGTGACAAGAAAACCCCCCAGAGGGTCGTGCAAAGTGGGACGGGGCTGAATGATTAAACCACAACAATAAAATGTGATTATACATGCACACACATACAAATGTGTGCGGATAAAATCTTGTTCGTACACGGTCGTTTACACGCTTTTCTCTACTGGACAGTGAGCTCCTTGAAAACAGGGACTGTATTAATTAGGTTCTTTGTCCTTTCTTGGTTCTCCCCCACCCCCGCCACTTAGTGCAGTGCCTGGCACACAATTGGTGCTTAATTAATGCTTGTTGACTTGACTCGTCTTCAAAGTGCCATCGGAGAGTGTAATGCTGGGAAGAAGAACTAAATCGGATCAAGCCTGCACAGAGGAAATGTGAACGGGGGGGCTTCCAGTGTGGAGGGCATTAAAGAATCGGTTCTTAATAAATCTGAAACTAGAGGGTACCAAATGCTAAGAAGAAACGATCCACGTTATTATTACCCCCCCCCCCCCCGCAAAGGGAAATGAGGAATGCCAATAATGACCCAGCCATATGCTTACTTTCACAAATCGGCAGAATCTTTATGAGAATAATCTACGCAAGACGACGAACAGCGGCTTCTCATAAAACAGTGAGAAGCAATCAAGAGAAAAGCTTTACAGAAAATCTGGCAAGAGACCCCACTCAACAAAGTCACGCTGAGGAGGTCGAAGGATAGAATTAGAAAAAGAATTCTTTAAACAACAACACGTGTACCCAAGGAAAAGAGACGACGAATGAGGATGAAAATCTGACGTTGAGAGTGCAGAAGAGCACGATTCTCTACACATTTGCCGCAGAGTCCTTGGTCTGTATTCTTTGCCCTGTAGAATAAGGACAGCGTCTATACTTCCTGCTTGTTGTTTGCTTGTTTTGATTTTGCGTCTCCAACCCTGAATGAGCACAGTAAATTCGAGGAATCTTCACATTGAGTCAAAGTTAACGGTGTGATATGGCAGCCAAAAAAACCACTCTAACTGGAATATTGGCTACATTAAGCAGGCTCGCTCTTCTATCTGCCTCTTCGTGACCCCATGGACCGCAGCATGCCACAGGGGTCGTCGAGGTTTTCTTGGCATAGAACCTGGGGTGGTTTGCCATTTTCTTATCCGATGGCTTAAGACACACAGAGGTTGAATGACTTGCCCGGGATCACGTCGCCGGTGTCTGAGGCCAGATTTGCACTCGGGTCTTCCTGACTCCATGCCTGGTGCTCTATTCACTGAGCCACCTAGCTGCCTAAGGAGCCCTCCGTCCTCTGTCTGGGTCAGACCACATTTTGAGGATGATAGTTCTTTCTAAACCGGTGAAAGTGCCCACAGTACGACAGCCAGGATAGTGATGCCTCACCTCATTCTTCGGAAGGAAATGAGCAATATTTATCCAGAAGAACAGACTTGGGTGGGGAGGCAAGGTAGCCAAGCTCACCTCTTTGGAGGCCCGTCGTATTTCTGTTCTGTTCATTCCCGGGGCCAGGACCAAGAGGACAGCGTGGAAGTTAGAAACTGGCTTGATGTAAGGAAGAATTTCCTAAGAATTAAAGCTATTCAAAACTGGATCAAACTGCCTTCTGAGACAGCGAGGTCCCCTCTCACTGGAAGGCTTCAAGCGAAGGCTGGAGGACCATGTCTTGAGTTCATTGTGGTGAGGATGCTTTTTTGGCTGGGGCTTGAACCAAATGGGGAATGAAAAGTATTCCAACTTGAAAATGCTGATTCATGAAATAAGGAACCTCGAAATATTGTATGATGAAGACTTTTTACCACTAGTGATACGTTTGGACTTGAATTTCATAGTCCTAAATGTGCTCTGAGGATAGCCTCAGTCCACTGCCGAGTGATCATTAATATCAGGTGCCACATAAAACAGGAAGACTGATGGCTTTATTTGTTTGTTTGGTCCTGCATTTCCCCACCTCACCTTGAGGAATACCTGAGCTCAAACTCTGCCTCAGACATTGTTATCTGGATGACCCTGGGCAAATCACAGAACTTCCCTCAGCCTTGGTTTCATCACCTAAAACAGGGATAACAATAACACCTACCTCTCAGGGTTGTTGTGGGGATCAAATGAGGCGATATTTGTAAACCTAAGAGCTCTCTATAAATCCGAGCGATTAGGATTACTGATTGTTGTCGCTGTTTCTGTTCTTCTTGCTGGTTTTGGTATTAATCTGGCATTCTTTCTACTGTACCGCATTGCCTCCTCAAGGACTTGCGGTGGGTTAAACTGCCTTGGCTGAATCCATGTCTTCCACTATTTCTTCATCTGGATGTTCCTCAGAGAATGCTTTGAGGATGTGTGGTATCAGAAACGTGGGCAACAGTATGATCGTACAACCACCCAGCCGAGGCTTCGACAGTCTCAGAATTGGCAAAAGAATCCAGACGGCCAGGCCCATGGCACAAGTCCCTTCCTAGCCTAACATGAGGGCTGGCGGTGAAATACAAAGGGGCTTAGAACCATCAAGGAACTAGAGAACAGCAAAGAACCTAAGACAGAAAGAACGAATCCAGGTCTAGCAAGGGCAGTTGTTGGAATCCACAGCCAGAGCTTCCTGCTGGGGGTCAGATTCAAGCAATGGCATAAAGAGTTTCTATGATTGAGAACAAGTGATTGGGAACCTTTGAGTACCTCCACTAGAGCAGGGCCTCCCACCCCCGGGCTGCCATCCACCGAAATGGAATTATCAGGAAGAGAGTGATGCGAGATGTTTTTCTGAAGTCTTACAGTATCTGGAGCTGATAATCTGTTCTCCCCAGCATGGCGGGGAACAGGGTAGCTACTAAAGATAGGACCCTTTTTAGGCTTATTAAATTTCACAGTGTCTGTTTAATTTTTAAGAAACTTAGTATTTTACACATTGTGTTTGCAAGAAAGTCAGTCATGAAAGATTCAGTGTCCTTACGGGGAACATTTCCTTTCCTAAATGAAAAAATAAATTCACTGTTAACTCCCTTGAAAGGTCTTCTAATTGCGGAAGTCTATTCTCCCCCTCGAAGCACATGGGTAATTCCCATTAATAATAAAGCCCCTTAGGGTAAAAAAAATCCCCCAAGATGTCATAAAATGCACCAACAGGACAGTCTCCTGCCAAGGCTTGTGCTGCCTGAGAGTTTGCATGTAAGTGACTCGGTATTCCTTCCACTAGGAAGGACTCAAGCGAGTTTTATCTACTTTATCTTCCCTTACACAAGTGACTTCATTAAATGGAAAAGAGCAAATGGAACAGTCGGCAGATTGAAATTCCAGTAACCCTTTACCCTTTCTATAAAATCTAGCATTTCTTTATTTTTCTTAGATGACAGTACCTCACCCTGTGCCATGTTTTAGGATGAGAAAGAGAGAGAGAGAGAGAGAGAGAGAGAGAGAGAGAGAGAGAGAGAGAGAGAGAGAGAGATAACAGAACCCTTGAATTCCAGTAGTAGGCAACATGTTTATGGGAGGAAGATTCCAAAAACAGGGTCCACGTGAGAAACATCTGTCACTCTAGATTAATTTTCTCCTGTCGATTTTCTACTCTTGGAAACATCTGCAGCTGAATTATATTTCTCTCGAATGTAGATTGCAGAGGTCAGCCAGTTTATCAGCTATTCTAAGAGCCAAATGTTTACTACAATGCTGAGATATGGCAGAAGGAGCCAGAGGAAGTGCATGCACTCAAGCCCCAAAAGGGAAAGAAGAAAAAAAGAAGAAGAAGAAGATGGAAGCCATCTGGTAGAGAGCATTGTAATTTTAAACTAAATTCAGCCAGGAATGGGCAAGTGGTCTTTCAACACTCTCAACAACAGAGACAAAGTAGGCAACGCTGTTTGCATGTAAAAAGTCTGAGTGGGAGGCAGTGAAGAGTGCTGGTCTGGGAGGGAGGAGACACAGGTTTGGAATCCACTTTTATACTTCCTAGGGACATGATCCAGGATGAGTCACTCCACATCTCTGAAGTTTAGACAGATAAAATGTCAAATACAAAATGAGGACAAAACCTGTCATACCTACCTCATTGCAGGCTCAAATGAGCCGGTGGAGGTAGAGCACTCAATGCATGCCATGAGGCATTTTTATTATTGTTATGTTTGTTATTAGTCTCTTATGTTGTTTGTTTTATTAGAATTATTATTACTACATGCAAAAAATTGTGGCTAATACATTCCCTATTTCCCTCAAAGGTGTAGTCAAGTCAACTAGTATATGCCTACAATGTGCCAAGCAGTGTAGACCAAAGACGGTCCTGCCTCTCAAAGGAGCCCACATTCTATAGAGGGAAACAACATAAAAAAATTCCCACTTTCAAAAGTTCCTGGGTCTAAACGAGATGTCTGGGGTGTGAGTGGGAAGCCATCTCAGGAAGGCCCTAACATTGAGGAGGCCAAGAACTGTCTCCTTGAAGAAGGTGAGATTTTAGCTGAAACTCGAGGAAAGCTAGCGTAGCCGGGAGGCCAATGTGAGGAAGGAAGATCCAAGGATGAAGACAAATATTACAAAGAGGAAAATGTTTTGTTTTCAAATAAAGCAGAAATGTGAGTTATCTATGTTATCAACAACTGTGATTAACCAACACCCTCCACCCCAGAAAAAAAAAATTCACAATAAGGATTCTCCATTGCAGGGATAACTTTCAAATAAATAGATTAAAAAGGGGAGTGTGTATGTTTGTGCACTTGTGTACACTTGCATGTGAATGTGTGTGTTTACATCTAAGCTTTCCAGGACCACTGTGAATGTGTGTGTGTGTGGTTGTTGTACTGTGGGCACTGTCAGGCCTACATGGTTTAGCGTAGTAGAAAGAGTATTAAATTTGGGTCAGAGGCCCTGAGTTCAAATTACGACTCTGCTACTCACAACCTCTTTTAGATTAAGCAAATCTTTAAACTTGTCCCTAGACCTCAGTTTCTCCCTCTAGCAAATGAAATTAATTGGCCTGCAAAATCTCAAAGTCATTTTCAGCTGTAAACCCTATCGCGCTAATATAAAGTTTGGCAGAGCAGACAGAGTTGGCCTTCAAGCCAGGAAAACAAGGGCTGCTGGCAACTTTCTAAGACTTTAAATTACAGAGAAAGTGCCAACTTGTGTCAGTTGAGTGAGTTTCCACTTCCGCAGGTTCCCTGTACCAAAGAAATTACAGGACTGGCTCCTAGTGTATTGATAAATTAGATTATCAATCTTGGTTATTTTTTATTAACCAATTTAAAATGGATAACCATGATTGATAACCTAATCTATCAATACACTAGGAACCAGCCCTGTAATTTCATTGGTACTGGAAACTCTTGTTCCCAATGTAACTCTCCACAAAGTCATACTTGTGGTGAAAATAGCAAAAGAAATAGCAGCTACAATTCATTGCAGATGGAAACCAGAGACTTTTTCTATGGCATTTATTTTTTGAAAGTACCAATTAAAGTACTAATGGCATGCTACACTGGGTAGAATCAAGCATCTCAGATCTGAAAGGGGCGTAAGAGTTCTGCTGGTTCAAATCACGCTTGACTGAAGGGCTCAGCAACATCCGCTGAAAGGAGTTCCCGGATTCGGATGTGGAAGACTTGGGTTCTGTCTTGCCTCAGATGCTTATCCTTTTCACGACCTAAGGGAAAGTCACTTAGCCTCTCTCCGTCTCAGTTTCCTAACCCTGAAAATGAGACTAGAATCGCTCGATGGTCTCTAAGGGCCTTTCTAGTGCTAAATCTAGGAAACTGAATCTCAACGAGGAGCCATTCAGCTTCCGTTTAAAGGCCACCAATTGAAAGAAACCCGCTATCTCTTAGGGCTTCTGGAAGCATCAGAGAAGGCAATTACCATAAAGTTTTCTCTTAAAGAGTGCTATGGAAATGGGAGATGTTATGGTGGTGGTGGTAGTTGTGGTGGTGGTTGTTTTGCTGTTGTGGTTGTGGTTGTTACCTTTCAAGACATGTTGGAGGGAACTCCATTAGCAAATTGTGTCTGCGTCCAACAGACAGACCTCTGGTTCCAGGGTTACAGAATCTGAGTGGAAAGCGCCTCAAAGGCTGGCTGACAGAAATTGTTCTTAAATGAGGGTGCCCTTCGCAATATCCAAAGCACCTTGCCCCTGCTGGCTCTGTGTCCTCTGGCACTACACAGGATACACTGCTGTCTACCACATATTTGAAGACAGCTATCCTGGCCTTCTTAAGGACTTCCTTTCTTCTTCTTCTCCTACTTCCCCTTCTCCCTTCTTTTTTCTTTCTCTTCTTCTGCACTTATAATTGTCTTTTCTTAAAGCATTGCCTTTCCACCTTGTAGGCCAGTAGATTTTAATACAAATTAATCCAAATTTGACTCCAAATCTGCCGTCCCATACACTCCTTCATACAACATCTCCTTGTTGCTACTGTCCTATGCTAATAAAAGAAACAAATAAAAACCTTGCATATTTATTTCAGGATCTTGAGATACTTAGGCTCAGGTTTTTTTGTTTTTTGTTTTGTTTTGTTTTCCCCACATTGATAATATATCTTTGAAATACTCTTTAGGCCTATTTCCTTTCAATCATATAGAATTTTCTAAAAATGTCCAAATATACAATGTTTCCTGGAAGAAACCATAGTTATTTTCCAAAATATGCATGTTTTAGACCCACCTTTAATTCCCATGTGTTCATCAGAGAAAATGTTGTAAAACCTATTAGCTGAGCATATAGAACTAAGGCCCTGAAGTCATATCGTCTCTTAGGAGCTTTTATCATTTTTCGACCATGGAAGAGAAGTGGGGGAAAGAACCCTTCCACATAGGGCCAGAGGCTTTGGTGGAAGTTTATGTAAGTGGGAAACCTTAAAGAGTGTTTTGCCAGAGGGTAAAAAGGGTACTTTGAAAAGCTGCATTGAAATGATGAGGTTTTCTCTCTCTCTCAAAGTGCTAGGAGTGCATTTCAAGGGAGCTTAAAAATAATAATAAATGTTTGTAAAAAGATAACTCATTGAGATCCAAAGGACATAGTAACTTAAAAGAGTAACAGATGAAAAATTCCGCAAGGCTTCTCTTTCCCAGACGACATCAGCAGGTATATGTGTCAGTAAAAGGTTTGTTTGTATAAGACATTGAAAATGCCAGAAATTTTCAAAGCGGGAGATATGCTTAAAATGACTTTTGAATCTGAATTTTATTAACCCTAAGAGGACTTCAAAAATCATTTCTAAAGGCAAGAAACCGTACTTTGAATCATAAACTGGGAAACCTATTTTACTGCTGAGGATGCTCATAAAGCAGATTATTGGTTTCATCTCTACACTCAAAGTTACTCTTTTTGTTCTTGTTTTGTTTTGCTTTTTGACAAGTGAAAACATAACCTCAAAGCCTTCTCCTCTAATACCTGGGGGCCTCTTTGAAAGACAGACCCACAAATCTTTTGCACATTATGAAATCCCAATTTCAAGAATTTAAAATGATCTACTTTTG
Organism: Phalanger gymnotis; assembly: GCA_028646595.1. Classification (NCBI taxonomy): domain Eukaryota; kingdom Metazoa; phylum Chordata; class Mammalia; order Diprotodontia; family Phalangeridae; genus Phalanger; species Phalanger gymnotis. Next base: position 329,516,245 of record CM053626.1, on the reverse strand, counting down.
AAGAGGTGGTGCTAAGGAAAACATTTGCAAGACTTCAGGTCTTCAAGGGCTTGGTCCTATTGAAACGTCTCAGGGCAAAGAATAATGAGCCTAACAAATTAGGATGATCTGACAAAGCCCTTGGTCCTGCAGAGCTGGGATGAAAGCTGCCTTGATTGTGGAGGCCAATGTAGGGAATGTTTTCATACTGAGATTTAATTTCAGAGGTTTAGTGTTTCTAAATTGGGCCTTAAAAAGAAAGAGAAAGAGAAAAAGGAAGAGAAAAAGTTTCGCATCTCTGACATGTTAATTGACTCGAGAGGAAAAAAAAAGATTATAAGTGTAGAAAAAAATTCAGAATTCTAACATGCAGTTTCATCCTACATTCAGGCAAAGTAAATTGGTGTTGCTATGAGATCAAAATGTCTTCTAGGCCTACAGTGAGGACAATGGGAAAGGAAGAGCTAGGAGCTTCTAAGGTCAATTCCTAGATCTATAGTGTATTTATTTATATAATGTAATGACTTTCCTTAATTTTCTTTCTACATTTCCTTAGATAATAAGGAGTAGCATTTAATCTGCCTACTCTATCACTCTGTCTGTCTGTCTATCTATATATGTCTCTATTAAAATGGATATATATAGATATATTAGATAAATAGATAGAGAGATTTATGTATATATATTTTAGAGATAGAGATAGGAAGTAGATATTTCTTGACTCTTTTAGAATATTTGTCTTTTAAATCACTGTTCTTTATGATCAATCAATCAACCAGCAAGGACTTATTAAGAATCAGCTATACATTTTTAGAAAAGCAAAGGCAAAAATGGATTTTTTATAAGAAAGGTAAATGAACATTTTACAAATACGTTATTCAGTGTGTTGAGTTGTGAGACTTGGAACTCATTTTCATGAGGTTTTGAAAAGTGTTAACAGAGTTGAAAGGAAGAGGATTTGCTAAATTCTTTTTGGAATGTCATTGAATAAGCAGTTACCATTGGTTATTGGTATTGGAGGTAGATCACAGCACAGGCATCACTGGCTTTCCCAATGGATGGCTGTGTGGTATGATCTCCAAACAATTATCTAGCCTAGCAGAGGTGGGGAACCTGTGGCTGCGAGGCCACATGTGACCTTCTTGGTCCTTTGGTGTGGCCTTTTGACTAAGTCCAAGTTCTACACAACAAATGATTTCGTTAAGAGAATTTGTTCCGTGAAGTTTGAATTCAGTCAGAGGACAACCTTGAGAACCTATAAGGCCGCATGTGGTCTTGAGGCCATAGGTTCACTACCCCTGACTAGACCCTTGAAAGTGTAACAGATGGGAGAAGTCAGTTCGGAAGTATTTACTACGCACCTGCGATTTGGCAGATACTGTGTTAAGCACTGGAGATTTACAAAGAAGCAGAGGTCAAACAGACAGGCTTCCTTTTCGAAAATGACACGCCACCGGGGATCACATCTTCACTATCACAACAACGTAGAGATGTAGAGAATCCAGGACCTCCCTGTTCTTTGTACGTTGCCATATCTATTTATATTCCTAGTTGTGTTATCCTGGCCAAGTCACTTAACCCTGCTTGCCCCAGTTTTCATCTGTAAAATGAGATGGTGAAGGAAATAGAAAACCCCTTTAGTATCTTTGCCAGGAAAACCACAAACGGAGTCATGAAGAGTTGGACATGACTGAAATGACCCAAAACAACAACAAAAAGGATTATTTTATTCCTTGTATTTTACAGTAAGGCTGCCAAGGTGGTAGAGTGAAGAGAGTGGATGCACACACACACACACATGCGCGCGCGCACACACACACACACACACACACACACACATTGAACAAATACCACTGGTTAAGTGACTGCTACCACCAATAAAAGCTAGCATTTATATAGCATTTTGAGGTTTGCAAAGTACTTTAGGGCTAGTATCTCACTTGATCATCACACATCTACTAGTTAAGTGCTATTATTATCCTCAGTTTACAGATGAGAAGGGGGCATGGTGGCTGGGTTGGTTTTCAAGTGATTAAATATGTTGCACAGGACCAGAGCTGCTAAGTTTCCCTGGCTCAGAGTCACCTGTCACCTAGACCATTGCCATAGCCTTTTAAGTGATGTCCCTTCAAGTGTCTCCTTTCTTCAATCCACTTTTTAAATTTCATTTATTTCAATAATGTTTTTCCAAATGCACAGGTCTTACAACATCACTCCTCTACTCAATTAACTCAAGTAACTCCCTATTGCCTCTAGAATGATATCTCAAATTCTCTGTCGTTGAAGCCTCTTCACAAGCTGGCCTTTTCCTACCGTCCTACCCCACCACCCCAGTCTCATTCCCCTTTACTTCTCTCCACTCATTCTGCAGTTGGCCTGTACCGGCTTACTTCATGCTCCTCCTCCCATAGGCTGTGTGATTTACCCTGGCTGTCTCTTATGTATCCCACTGCCCATTGGTGAAGGAGTCCTTTGCCAGTCCTACTAGTCTCATATGATTTCATCTCTAAGGACTTTCCATTTACACTGGATGCGTCTTGTAGATGATGTTTCTAGTATACACATCTTTTCCCCTATTGAAGAGAGAGCAGCGGCTGGTTTTGTTTTTCTTCATGATGCTACTGCTTAGTATAGTGACTGATACATAGGAAACTCATTGGAAAGTTTGTCTGTTGATTGATTGGGATATTCCAGGGATTTCTACTTGCAGATTCTGTTCTCCTGCCTTCATATGAAGCTCAGGATGCAGTGCAGCCTTGTGAGATCATAACCACTAAAACTGATGCCTACCCATCCCTGCAGGGAATAGTGATGATGGTGATGGTGATGAGGAAGGAGAAGGGAAGAGAATGAAGGGGAAGAAAAGGGAAGGGCAGGGGAAGGGAGAGGAGAAGAGGACCTAAGGTAAGTGGAATGGTATGAGTGGAGGTCTTGCCTTTGACACATATTGACTATGTGACCATGAACAAGTTAATTACCCTTTCAGTGTCTAAGGAAAATCGCTATGACCATATGTTGCAAAGAAGGTGCTGACCTGCATCGATAGATGGAGCTTCCTACATTCCTAAAATCAAATGACCTAGTGAGGAAAACGAAAACAAAACCAAACTGACAAAATCCGTGGAACAAAGCCATCTACCTATATAGGTACATATCAAACCCCATGTCCCAGTAAATAAAAGCTCTTTGAGAGCAAGAGCTATACCTTTTTTCCTCTGTTTATCCATCCCTAGACTTTGGCACAGGATCTTTCACATCGTAAGCCACTAGACAGCTGGAATAAATGTTTTTAAATGAATGACCTTGCTGACAACAATCCATCGAATCAAACAGCAAGCACGGTTGTCTTGTGCAATGTTCTAGGAACTGAGGACACAAATAGAAAGGTCTCTTGAAGTGTATCATCCACTCAGTTACCCAGTTCGTCAAAGGGCCCTTGTCAAAGGGCTGACTGATCTATGGGATTTTCATTGGTTGCATGCAGTTTGTCCCCTACCGGCCAGAGTTTCTCCACTCTCAGAAATGCCTATCCTGGTTGTCACAAGACAGCTCATGTCAACTAACAAGTCTTCCTTCTTCCTTCCCCCCATCGTGGTGTGTCACTTCACTGACTGTCCCTCCTGTACTTTCTTATTCTTGAGGCATCTGTCTCCTGACCGATGTCTTCTTCTGCCTCCGTGAGACCTGCCAAGTAGTTAGCTCCTAAGACGCTCCTGAACTGTCTGAAGCCAAAGATCTGCCTGGAAGATGAGACTCTCCCATTTAGACTCAGTAGTTCTGAAGACATCGTAAACTTTAATCCTCCTGTTGAAGGCTTAAAACGTTACATTTATAGGACATGAATCACCAATTGCCACAACACTCTATTTTATTGACTAATTATAAAATAATAAATATTATTGATAATGCCTTGAGTTATTAAAAAGCGCAGTTGGGTAGTAGGTAGAGAGCTGGCTCAGCGTCGGTAGATTTGAGTTCAACGTCTACCTCTACAAATGCTGGCTGTGTGACCCTGAGCAAGTTAAGTAACCTCTCAGATCTTGCGGTAATTCTCTAACGAATTATTGCACAGATATAGTTCTGTTTGGGAAAAAAAAGGAATTCTCACTGGGTAGACCCCAGCCTGAGGAGATAACATCAGTTTAAAAAAATAATTAAGAGTGATGCTAAGTATTTACATCCGTCAGAAGCAACCCAGAAATTAACAGGCATTTGATAAATGTTTGTCAACTGGGTGATTGATAATCTCAGTGGACAGATGTGATAGATTTGGAGCCATCATCGCTATGGGACCGTTTTACACGGAAGGAAACCGACAACCAAAAGCAGGAAGGAATATCCCTAGTTTCCATGTTTGCAAAATGAAACTAATCATAGATCTCTCCTCACTGGGTTGGGCAGGGAGAGACAGGTCAAGTTCTCTGTGAGCTTGAAAGTGCTACATCAGCACCGCTTGTAATTGGCATTGTTGTGATCGTCCTAGTCATACAGAGTGAGTGTGAGCAGCAGGATTCTTTACTCTGGGTCCAATATATATGCGATGGTAAAGATGTAATGCAGTCTAGGACAATATCCCTCCTGAATTCTGGATGGTTCCCTACTAAGAACCTACAAACCCTCGTCAAGGATGTCCCTGATGCACTTGTAGATCATAGTTGGCTGATAGATAGATAGATAGATAGATAGATAGATAGATAGATAGATAGATACATATACATGCATACATACACATATGTACATACATACATATAGATATGTGTGTAATATAATATAACATAACATAATATAATATGACATAACATAATTTAACATAATGTTGTATTATACATGCATATATATGGAATATAGTAATCTGTCTGTTGCTGTTGTGTGTGTCTAAGTATGTTAATAAGGTCTGAAGTTTGGGGGATTTTGTTTTCCTGTGGCTCTGGCATTCTTCCTCTCCTCCTGTTACTTTCTGAATGAATTTCTTAACTAATTCCTGAATTCCCTTCAGCATGGGTATTGCCTTCAGCATGGGTCTCCTCTAAGTACACTCAGTTCAGCTCCAGCTGCTTTCCTGCTTTCCTCTAGGTTTTTTTTTTTCTTTCATTTTTTAAATGTTCCTTTCTATATCCTATATCTCATCCAGGAGGATGATATTTGAGTCTGAATGTGATGGCTCTACTGCCCTTGATGGAGTAAAGAGTTTGTGATGCAAATATTTGCAGACCTTTCCCATAGTTCTTCCGTTAGAGTCCATATGTCCTGGCCCTACTTTCTCTATGTATGTCTACTTTCTGTACGTGTGATTTTTTTGAACAAATTTTGTTTAATTCATTTAATCACCAATGGTGTGCTCATCTTTTCTCTGGATTTTCCATGAAATGCAGGTCCTTCGGGTTTGTGAAGTGCTTTGAGATCCTTGGGTGAAGGTTGCCTTTTAGGGCAGATAAGTGCCACACAGTAGCTAATCTTCATAGCTGCATAAGCTTACAATTTCTGTATAAATAAGTGTAAATCATTTCACATGAAGAACTGAGTGAATTAATTGCAGAAGAATAGTTCAGCATGCAGTGAACACATTAGGATACTTGAACACAGCTGCAAACTCAGAGGATAAACTCGATTAGAATACTGTTTGCAGCAAATAGCAAATCGAAGCACTCTTTGAGGCAATTAGCAAAATCAGAGCATCCTTTGAAGCAAATAGGCATGAAAAAAATGCCTTTCTTGCTCTGATTTTTTTTCCAAATGCATAATTCTGCTGGTGCCTCGAGTATCTCAGAGCATGTTCAAAGCCCAACGTTTCTGAGTTACTGACATACAGATAAGATGTTGTTTTGATGTGAAATGTTCAGCTACAGTCAAATGCACATTTTCAACAACAACCATGATAAATGGGAACTATTACAGTGACTCCCACAATGGGCTGCCTCACCCATATCAAGGCCATCAGTCTTCTTTGAGCCCCTCATTGATGGGGTGCTCAGCTAGAGGACATAAAGAAGGACTTTGTTGTGTTAATGGACCTGTGTTTCCATCCCTGTGATTTAGATCTGGTGGATGCAGAGCCCACCCAGTCCATCTACTCACACCTGGCGTAACACAAACCTGAGGCCCACAGAGGTTAAGTGGGATGACGTCGGTGACAATGACAGCACCTACTTGCCACGGTTTCTGTGAAGATCAAATGACAAATATGGAAATTACTTTATAAATCTTAAAGCACAATATAAATGTGATTGCTGTTATCAGCATCATCATATTATAATTATTAGATTTTGCTTCTTATGCCGGTAATGAGTTGGGATTAAAACTCTACCTCTAGAAATCCTAACCCCTTCCTACCTTCCAGTCCTGTACCATCTGTGTCTTCCTATGCATCGATGCATCATGGGGGCCCATGACACATTAGAAAGAGAGCTGAATTTATAGCCAGAGGGTAAAGCTTCAGATCCTGGCTCTTCTACTTACTACCTTGTCACCTTGGGCAACTAAATTCTTCTCTCAGGGCCTCAGTTTCTTCATGTATAAAATCAAGGGCATGGATCAGAATAGGTCCTTTGGAGTTTGCAATTTACAACTCCGTCATACGCCCTATAAGTCTTCCTTTTGTTTGTCGGAGAACTTGGGGCTACACATACACTTCTCAGACCCTCTGTCTCTTTTCTTGAGTTTTTATGACATGAATATGCATAACTACTTTTTCAATCGGAGCCTTCATCAAAAATATATTTTTTGTCCCTGCTTATGTTCAAGTCATCATTGAGAATATGCTACAGCTGACTCATGCCCTCTGTGGATTCTTCTATTGCCCTTTGGATTATTTGGAATTTTTATTCTTCTGATATAATGGGTTCTTATGGCTCATGAAGTGATACTAGCAGAATATTTGGCCTACAGAGATGGGCTTTTGTAGCATCAAGCAGTTGGAGATTGTCCAAGGCACTGCACAATTTCCCCATACCATTCAGCCAAGTTTCCTCCTTCTACACAATGGTGGATGGTAAGATCAATCACTTTCACAGTGTGGAGTATTTCACAGAACAGGATTCTTGTTCTGGACCCTGATGTAATTGATAAAATGCCATCTACAAATAAGAGGCTTTGAAGAGCTTTTATATCACTAAGTAACCCTTTAGTTTTTTGTTCGTTTGTTTTTGTTCTGCCAACTCTTTTCAAGATAGCTTCCATGATACCGATGCCCAATTCAGCAGACGATATCCTTTTTTTAGTGTGGCTGCACATAATGTAGCCATATAAAGTCATCTAGATCCTAATGTCTTTTCTAATTTAATGCATTCCCAGAGACATCTTTCCTCAAAAGGGCATTCAAGGCTCCATTTGGTTTTACATGGTGGAAAGGACAGTTGTCTAATTAATTGTTCCCCACACCTCTTAATTCTGTGATGGCAAGACTCAAGTTTGCTCTAGAGGGTCTTCTGATGATTCCTAATATTTCATCAAGAGGCCATTCATCAAGAGACCATGGTCCTCAATATTTTATGGAGATGAGAAAGCAGCTATTAAGGCTGGTAATTGCTTTTTTCTTTTGAGTCACTTGTCTTTTTAAAATAAAAGTCCTGTCATATCTTCCAATTGAACATGGAGAACTGATTTTTCAAAAGCTTCTGTGGCAGTAAACCATCGTTTCCTTCAATATATAATCATATATTTTATTCATTCTTTTGTTCAGTGCCCACCAGACTCAGAGTGTGATTCTCCGTGTGTGTTGTATACACATACGCCACACTTGAAGACACATTATTTCATTGTGTTGAATCTACATCTACAAAGGAATAGATCTTTATCATCCAAGTGCATTACTGCCGATTGTGTAGCCCCTTTAGAGCGTGTTGCAGTGGAGAAAAACTGGACTTCTAAATAGGCCTTAGAGATAGGAGTTCCACCCCTGGTCATGCCGCCCTTGTCTAACTTTGAGCAAATCACTTAACTTTTCTGGACCCTCATTTTACCATTTGTGAAACAAAGGGGTGGGGGTATCACTAAGGTCTCTTCCAACTTTGAAAATTAATGGTTGCTTGCTATTTAACTGAAGGTAATAGCTTCTCCAGTCTTCTACCTTCTTCCACCACGCTCCTACCCAGATGCATCCATTTGAATTTTTGACTTAAAAGGCTCATTAGGTTTCAAGTGAGTGGAAACCCAAGGATGCAAATAAATTCCTGAGGCTGAGACCAATATTCAACAATGATTTCCATCTTTAGTTCCCAAGACCAAAAACAAACAGATAAAACAAAATCTCAAGTCTGAAGGAGGAAAAAGATTTTCTATGTGCAGAAGAGGAAAAAGTAAGGGGATTCTCATTTCCGTTTGAAAGAGCTACATTGTTTCCTTGGTCCAGAAACATCCCTGTTTAGTCTTTCTTTATCTCATATGAATCACTACTCATTATGATATGTTATCATGTGAATTTCAGTGGCAATGTCTCTCAAGGTCCCATAGATTTGCAAAGGTATAGAGCAGTGACCAAACTTAGCTCAAATGAGCACCAAACAAATACCAAGCAACCACCACAAACCAACCCAGGCCCAATGAGGTTCTTAGCCCCTGGGCTCTACAACAAAACCTTTGCTGTTTTTGCTGTTGTTCACAAGAGATCATAGGGTTTTTCTAACACATAATGTAAATCCATGAAAGCTGCTTGAATGTGGGCTGTAGGATTCCAAAAATATTGCAATATACACACTGAGCTCTCTTGGAAATATTGTTCTGTCATTTTGGAGTCTGAAAAATACATATGGATTTTTAGACATCTGAGGTTGGGACAAGATCTTTTGGGTCAGTCAGGTCAGCCACTTCTGAGATCACCCCCAGGGCAATATCCTTTCAAGTAGTACCATAATGAGCCACCTACTTTAGTAAGCTCATGTAAGTGGTACTTCAGTCAGTGTACTCTGTGCTTCCCAAGCCATGGACAGGGAGGATAAACGAAAGCATCCTTGATATTCTTGACACAGTATGGAAGAAAAGCCCTCCACTGAAAAAGAAAGCTCCACAGGCCCTTCCACTTAATGCAATCCTGAAATATGAGTTTAACTTCTTGGAGTCTTTCTTGTTGCGGCTCCTTTATCCCCAGGTACTCGTCTGAAAGCTGAGATCCTCACCGACCAAATATTCTGGCCTTAAGAGTGAATGTCAAATCTATGCCTCGGAGATGCACATACAAAATCCGTTAGTTGATTACATTTCGGATGCTGATGCAGCGGAGGCCCAGCTACCTCTACAGGGTTCTGAACACTTACTCCCTTCAGGTTAGCGCATTCATTAAAATCCATCTTTGGAGTGGGGATGTGAACGTGAATTGGAGCTTCTGGATCTGAATAGATAAAAAGGCACTTGTAGAGGGAGATGATCGTCACATCACTTCATCTGTGATTTTTCCACCTAGCTCAAGGCCAGCATCCGTCCACAGAGAGCAACAGAAGGAAGAGTAAAATTATTACCCAATTTCTAAGGCATTATCATCCAGAGCTCTGTAATATTAAAAACTATTAGGCAGCAATACTTAGCTGCTTTTCTGTCCTATGCTTTAATCATGGTACAAATAATGTATGAATTTCATTTTGTCCAGAAAGTTAATATCTTAAATCTGCTACTACACTTTGGATTTTTTTTTGTCTCTTATCATTGGCAAAAGGAAAAAGTCAATCAGCTCCTGTCAGGCCATGACTGTTTCTCCAACTAAATACCATGAAATGGTGTCTGGACTGTCACCATATAGTATCCAAAGCAGGCTTTCATTCAATACCCATTTTCCTAACTTAGAGAATCCATCCTTACCTTCTAGGCTCTACCCAGTTGCAGAATTTTTTGTAATGCTTCCAAAGCTTGCTTCCAGTATTGACTTATTTCCATGTTTGAAAATGCTTCAAAGAAAATTATGCACTTTACACTGCTAATAAATTCAGAATGTGAAGCTTATGACAAGCACTTAATAAAACTCCTGCAAGTTTGAGGAATATATTAACATTTATTAGGAGTATTGTTAATTATCAATAGATTGCCAGATCAAGGTGAGCTGCATCTTTTTTAAAATTATTATTCTTAGGTTAAAAGGGGGAGTAGTAAACCAAACATGAAACTGACAATAGTACTGTTCTCCTCTTTTGGTTTTTCTCCATATAAAGGACATCACAATTTGTAAAATTAATCCTTGTCATCTGCTCATCAACTGGACAGATATTCGTTTGACTCGTTTCGATTCAATTCAGTTCAATCAGAATTTATTTGGCACCTACTAGATTCCGGGCACTAGCATCACCTGTCTTTGATGTTGTTGCCTCTTCTAAACCACCCTGTTATCTGCAGATAACAATCATCTAGAGTCTTGTCAGTGTGATCTGGTAATCAGTGCCCATAATATTAAATAAATGGAGACTAGTCAAAGTTCCCTTAAGGACTCCCCTCCTGTCTTTCAGGATGATGGTGAGTTCATCTCCATTGGAGCCTCCTATTTCTATATAGACATAATTTAGAAAATACAGCAATGTTCCAGAGCTACCTCCTGTTCATTTCATTCCTTCTCTTTGCCCCCTCCCTCCACTCTGCCCCCAGGAAAGAACAATTTTTTGCTGTAAGGATGCCTGTTTCTCTTTTTAGAATCTTTACTATATGTCAAAGCCTACAACCTTTGTCACTCACTCCCTTTTTGCTAGCCAAGCTGCTTTCTCCACTTGGAATGACCTCCCCACTCATCCATTTTTCAAGATCCCACCAGTATGACTACACCAGCTGTCAATGCCTTCTTCCTGTACATACCCATATCATGTTATTGGTAACCTTGATTGGTAGTTAACAAATTGGATGTTAAACTATGGTGTAACATATGTTCAGTCTTCCCAGCTAGACTGCAGAATCCCTGAAGGCAGGAATTCGGTGTCTGCATATTTGCTTTCTTTAATGCAAAAGTTCCCAACATTTTTCAAACCCCCTCCCCAATGATACCACCTTCCCTCTGCCAGCCTCCCATCGCCTTGGCTTTCAGTAAACTTTTCCAGATACTCTATACGATGAAAGTAAATAAATTCTAGAGTTCTTCATGCATATACATAGAAGACAAACCTTCCCATGCAATGAGTCAGTATGAAAGCAATTCAATTCTAGAGTCTGTGAATAAGAAAACAGACAAATGAATTGAAATAGGATAACATAGTTTTTTGTTGGGTTTGTGGGGGTTGGTTTTATTTGTTTTATTTTTAAACAAATATTCCTCAAACTCCATCAATAAGGTTCTTATTCACCCTGGGAATATTAGTGCCCCAGGCTGAGAATACCTGCCTACAACACTTAGCACACTGCTTGATACCTCCTAGATAACACAAGTTCAGGGTAGAAAGCGATCTCAGAGACCAGCTAGTTTTACTCGTACTTGAACAAGGATCCCTTTCACAACACACCCAACAAGTGGCCACCCAGCTTTTCTTTGAAGACTTTCAATGAGAAGGAAAGCATTGGTCCCCAAAGCAGCTCATTTGGATATGTACAAAGAATACTTTTCTTTGCTATTGCTGTTGTTGGTAATGTGATTTGCTCACAATACAAACCAGATACAATGCTTTCCAAGGCCAGCATTTATTCTCTTTGACCCTCTACTGCCTCCAAACCCTTATCTCCTCTTGTACAGAAAACTTGCCTCTAACATGAATGCTTCGGTTAATTCAATTAGTACCCAGCTCTCGTTCCGCTAGCCATCCCACCTTCTTGATTATTTTCGTGTCCTTCCTGTATGGACATAAATTGTAAATGAGAAGTCAACCAGGGTCAAATCACTTTGTTAGATAAGGGGTCTTAGAGGACAAATGCTATCATTTGACTTAAATTTTCTATTCAAAATAATATCAATTCAGTTAAAATATTTTGACCTTTTGGTAATAGCTTAATGAGATCTTATGAAGCTAGGTAGCACAGCAGGACACTTGGAGTGACCTGAGTTCAGGTTCTGCTAAAAACACGTCCTAACTATATGACCTAAATCCTGTAACACCTTTCAGCCTCAATTGCCTTGTGTATGAAATGGGCATCATGATAGCACCTGCAGTTCAGAGTTGTTGTAAAGATCAGATGAGATCATATATATGGCACTTTGCAACCCTTAAAATGCTTTATAAATGTTAGCTATTAACTCTTATTTACGTCTTCATTCCTCTTGTTGACTGAGGAAGCTACCTTTCTTTGATAGACAAGTTCTCTTTGAAACTCTAAAATCAAGAAGACTTTACTTCTGGCATTTTGATCTCAGAAAGAGAGTAATCAACATATCCAAAGATCAAAACATTCCTAGCTGGAAGGGACCTTAGACATTGTCTCCAGAAGGTCTTCATTTTAGAGCCACAAAGTTAAGGCAGAAGGAAGTAACGGAATGGGCCACAGATCACACAGGTCATAAATAGCAAAGCAGGACTTCCCAGCCAGGTTCTCTGACTCCAAATCAAGGATGCTCCCTCACGGTTTAGGCAAGTGTGGCTGTCCTTAAGTCTAAAGCTCCAGGACGTATGTTTCCAAGGTAAATTAGACTTAGAGGATGGGAAAGAAAGTCGGATTCAAAGCTCATTGACTGGCTGGAATCTATGTAAAATCGGGTTTGTTAATTTATGTTTATTTATTTTTACTAGACTTGGAATTTCATTTGTGCTATTAGAGTCAGCATTCATTAAGCATCTACCACGTAAGAACAAATCGTGCTGAGCCTTGGGTATGCAAAAAAGGCAAAGTCAGGCCCTGCTTTTACAGAGCTCACCATCTCCCGTCAGCGAAAGGGAACACTCAAATTGCCTTTCGTGACTTGTGTAACGCCATTGTGGTTTAGCTTCTGTCTAAGTGTTAACTAGGTAGTTACATTAAATTTTGTGGTTTGCCTCCTTTTAGCCCTGTTCTTGAGCAAGGATAACCATGGCACAGAGTCCGCTCTGGCTCATATCTCTGACATAGATGAATTAGAAAGTGCTTGCTAATTTCTGCTCACAAAGCCAGGGACTGACTGTGTTCCCAACATGCTCGTCCAGTTGGAAACAAGGAACACATTTCTTTATCTGTCAACAGATACTTCTTTCCAAGCCATGTAACAACATATAAAGTCTTTTTCCTGACATGTTCCAAATGGTAATAATGTGAGTTTTCTTGCCATGACTTGCATGGATTTAGGGAACTCCCAAAAAGGAAAATACCTCCGCCAATTCAATTCTGCAGCTGCTCTTCCACGTGTCATCTTTTAAACATCTGGTTTGAGGAGTGCTTGGAAAGAGGTCTCTGATGGGTTCTCCCAGAACTTGGGCCTGGTTTGTTTAACTTTTTTTATCAAGAGCTTTTTTAGAGGCATAGATGTGATGCTCATTAAATCTACAGGTGACAGAAAGCTGGGAAGGATAGCTATCATGGTGGATGCCAGATAGGAGTCAGCATCCATGATGATCTTGAAAGGCTAGAATGTTAGGGGAAAGCAAATGAGATAAAATTTCAAAGGGCTAAGTATCAAGTCACAGAATCTCTGAGCTAGAGCTGCCATTTTGAAACTAAGGATCTCCCCTACATTATAAGTAGCAAGGGATCCACCAACTTCAGCTTGGGCACCTCCGGTGAAGGGAAACTGACTACCTCCTAAGGTTGCCCATCCTACTATTAGACAGATCCTCCCCATGGATATTTTTAATATTGAGCCATATCTGGTTCTTTGGAACTTTTGCCCATTCCTCTTATTTCTGATTTATGGAGCCAAGCAGAATAAATATAACCTCTTTTCACACTGATAGCCCTTAATACTTAGAGTCTTCTTATTTTCTGCATATGCATTCCCTACTTTGAGGGAAACTTTCCCAAATCCTTCAGCAAAACCTAACACTCCATTTTCTCAAGGACTCCTTTTCTGTGTTCCAAGTCCTATCCTTTAAGCACTGGTGAATTGAATAGAGTGGGCTAGAATTAGAATTGGCTCTCTAGAGAGGTGGCAGGTTCCCCAACCTTAGAAGTCTGCAAGTAAAGACTATCTGGTCACTTGTCAGTCTTGGGAATTCATTCCATGTGTGGATTGGACTAGGTGGGCAGTGAGGTCCCTTCTAACACTGGAATTCTGGGATTCTCTGGCTTTCAATTAGGTCGAACTGAATTAAGTTGAATTGGGTTAGTCCTATCTCTGCCAATAAATACAACTTTACTCTAGGGTAGGAAATGTGTCTTTTTCTAATCTTCATTGAATACTCTTCTAAACAGAGGGGTCGCTCAATTAATGACATTGACTGACAACATGAGCTCCAAACCAAATGGAGAAATCATCTTTTCCTCTCAGTTCGAAGGCATAATTCTTTGAAATGCTGGTGACATATGTGAAGCATCATATCTCCAGGGTCAAATTTCTGGAAGAAAATATTTGTTTCAATTTTGGAAATGTCATTGAAATGGGAAGGCAGAACAGACTTTGTGGGGTCATAGATTTACATGTTGTGATTTCAGACCCAGTTTACATTATGCACAAATGCTCTGCCTTTTCACCATTTCTTGAATATCGAAACATTAAAAGAATTAAATGGTTAGGAAAAAAGTGTCCGCCCTTCATTACGATTTGATTATCCTATCCTTACTGACATTATAATGGATGAATATGATATGTTATGGGACATCATGTCAGAAACAATCCCAACACTGCAGCCGAAGCCAAAATTCCCTTTTCTAATAAGGGCTAATGGCTTGCTCAATAGACATTCCACTCTTCTTGTTCTGCTGTCTTAATTGTTCAAATAGACATTTTTACCCAAGGGGGTTCCTGAGGATTTCATTAGCCTTTTCTCTTCTTCCCCACCCTCTGAGGAGCAAATAGAGGAAATGTCCTTCACTCCTAGTCCTTGTAATGGAAAGAAATTAAATATTGAGCAAAAGCCTGCCATTTTTTTAAAGAAGGGATAAGCCATTAGATATGGTATTTACCTGATAACCCTGTAAAGATGAATCATGCATGGGGATATTTAGTGCTCAAGGGGAGTAGGGGAAAGGTTTTCCCCCAGTATATAAACCAGAGCAAGATACACGTGAGTATAAGAGCAGTATGGCATGTAGAAAACATAGCTGGAAGATTGTGAAATTCACTTGAACTTATTACGTGCATCTAGAAAAGGACGTCATATGTGAGTTCAGCTATGCATAGAGGGAAGGAAGACCTAAACTTTCTGCCCAGTATCAGGGATGAGACATAATGAGTTAATGATTTGGAGAGAATGAAAAAAAAAAAAAACAAAGTTTGCAGATTAGGTTAACTCCTGATGGAACTGTTGTTGGGAATGTGGGAAATTTGTGTCTTCTCTTCACAGAGAAGACCTGCCATGTGTACGACAGGGCATGCTCTTTTCAAATAGATTTCCACCGAGATAGGTATATGAACTCCTGGGAATGATCTGCCCTTTTTTTCTTTTTGTTTTTGGATGTAAGCACTGTCCTTCTGAGATCATTTTGAGTAATATCTTCATGGACTCAGTCATGAAGCTTGAGCTGGAGGGAACCTCAAAGGCCTAGTCCAGCCCTTGGGTGAATAAAAATTCCCTTTATAATATACCTGAAAAGAGATCATGCATTGTCTATGGAGGTCTAGTGAAAAAGAACCCACCACCTCCTCAGGTAGTCTATCCTACATTTGGACAAGGCTGCTGGAAAGTAGTTGTTTTATATCAAGCTTAAATCCACCTCTTGCAACATCTGTCTTTAACTCCAGTGTTTGTTCTGTGGGAAGAAGCAGAGCTAGCCTTCTGCCTTTTACAAGGAGAAAGTCTCTTCAAATACTTGCAAACAGAAATAACAGACCCAGTCCTAATTTTGGTCCCTATATCCACAGAATTCAACCGATCTGCCAGTCTAGTCAAGCTTATCTGTTAGTATGACACGCCCCTCTTCTTGATAAAGTCATACTGGCTCTATGGGACTAGACTTTCCTGTTCTAAGCTTCATTTACTGTCCCATTGTTGATATTTTCTATATATTCTAAGGAATTAAATTAAATTCACTAACCTATATCTCCCACATAAGGTCCAGACTTCTAAAGCCCAATCTCAGACATCATTTTCTCAATTAGCTCTTCACTTCCCAAATACCTTTTTTTGGTGGAATCTCCTGCCTTTGCTAGACATTAATACAGAAAACACTACCTGTGTCCAAAAGATCTTCAGTTTCTTGGCCAAGATTTTATAATTGTTAACCACATTACTAGATTATTTCTGGAAATTCTTACATATTCTTCCTCTCCTCCACAGATTTTTTGAGCAGCTAGTCTTAATTTGAAAGAAAATTTTTAAAAAAACCTACTTCAAAATGAAACAAGCTATTATGAAAACTCTGTGTGCTTCTTTTTCTTTAATCTTTCATGGATTAGGCTGAAAGAGCAACATGAGCCCTAGATGATCAACACACTTTGCTGCCATTTTGTAGAGGGACGTTGTCGTTTTAGCTCTGCGGCGCATCACCAGGCCTTCTTCTGTTTGTTTCATCGTTCCTCTTTTTCTTCATTTTTTTTCTCCTCATGCAGATCTGTCTCATGTCCTTTAGACTATTGCACAGATGCATAAAATATGCTTCTCTAGAAGTCCTCAATGGGTTGGTGCATAGGATACTGCTTGGAAAAGTTAAAGGAAGCAAATGAATATAATGTTGCTAATAATAATAGAAATATCAATAGCTAGCACTTCGGTACTAAGGTACTTAGCTAGTACCTTAGTGTTAGCAAAGTAGTTTATGAATATTACCTTATTTTATCTTCACAACAAGCCTAAAAGGTAGATGCCTCCATTATCCCCATTCTGCAGATCTAGAAACTGAGGCAGGCAGAGGTTATGTGACTTCCCCAGGGTAACACAGTAAATGTCTAAGGAAGGATTTGAACTCAGCTCTTCCTGACTCTGAGTCCACCTCTATATCTACTGTGTCACCTAGCTGCTTACAAGTCCATGACACCTCCCACATCAATGTGGTCCAGCGGAATGAACATTGAGTCTGAATCCTAGCTCTGCAATACTAAAAAGCAAGATACAATTACTTTCTGCCACAGTTTCCTCATTTGTAAAATTTGAGGCTTGGATTG
>CM053626.1:329482120-329498710 GCA_028646595.1 Phalanger gymnotis | reverse complement strand
AACCCTGATCTTATATACATCAGCTGCCTTCTTCACACTCAGAACTTGAGAATATCTTTCTATGTTCTCACCATTCTGGAGGATTACTTGCCCCCACTGCTGGCCAAAGCTAACCTGTCCACTTGTGCTCCTGACTTCATCTTCCCTGCTTCCTTTTAGAGTCTACTCTATAAGCTACCTCCCTCTTCTTGGTAACTGTAAGAAAAGATAGTATGTTATCTGGTTTTGCTCCCACAGAAGCTATCCATACAGCTGAGTTAAAGTTTACCTACCAAGACAAAGGCCAGCTGGGGATCAGGGAAGCTAGAAAAGTTAAACCAGTTGAATCATTCTGAGCTTATCATGTCAGTTCAAGGGTTAGGTCCAGGTCGAGTGTCCAGGTCTACTAATCTGCATAATTTACATATGTTAAAGAGGGAAGGCAGGGTAGTAAAGAACGTAGATTAATCCTAACTCAGACAAGGAAGATAGAACTGATTGACTTCACTTTTGCTTCTGTATCCTTATTACGATACCTATATAAACTGTATAACTTAAGAAAATATGTAAAAAAGTGAAGAATGTAAACTAACCATAACTCAGACAGGAGTGGAGGAGCTGGTAACCCTCACTCCTGCTTCTGTATCAGGGTGAGTGTTCCTAGTGAACATTGCACCTGCTCTCTCAAGCAGTGTAGTAAATGCCTTCTTCTACACAATCTGGTCCTGAGTTCTTTGGGTGAGAATGGTCGGATCACATGGATCTTCCTAAGGGTATGCTACCAGGAAAGCAACGAGTTGTGGAAGCATGTCTTGGGGAATCCCGTGATCCCCACAGTGGTATCAAGAGGGCTACCGTTTAGGATTTCCCTGGGGAATCCTGTGGTCCGCACAGCCTTCTTAAGAGGCTATCGTTGGGGTCTTCCAGCGCTGTCTTGAGAGCCTTGTAATTTTACCATTGTTCTAAGGGACCATCACTTGGGCTTCCTTAGGGTCTAACCCCTAGGAAGACCTGTGATCCCCACAGATAAAGGGGGACTACCACTTGGTCTTCCTCTGGGAGTCATGTGTTCTGCACAGCCTTCTTTAGGGGTTATCATGTGGTTCTTTCTCAAGGCCTGACCCTGCCTAGAGAGGTCCTATGATCCCCGTAGACTAAGAGACCATCACTTGGTTCTTCCTCAGGGCTTTGGCCCTGCCCAGGAAGTCCAGTGATCCCCAAAACTGTGTTACTCACAGTAACCTTTAATTTCTTTCTCTCTCACATTTTAAATGATGCCCTTTCCTGAATGTAAGACTATTCGGAGGTCCTCAATCCCCTAAAAAGTTTTCCTGCAATCCTTCGACTTCATCTACCTGGTGTGCTCCCATCTTTCTCCTTCACTAGGAGAGCCTTCAGTACCAACTGATAAGCATTAGCCCTTATGTAGCATTATGGTGTTTGCAAAGCACTTTGTCAATATTATCTTGTTGAATCTTCATTTTCACCTTTGTAGGAAGGTGCTGTTATTGGCCTCATTTTAGTAATGTTGAAACTCAGCCTCCTGTGGTGAAGTGACTTACCTAGGGCCGTCCATTGTCTGAGGCTGCATTTGAGCTCAGGTCTTCATGTACCCAGATCTAGCTCTCTGTGCACTGTGGCATCCCCAGCAGCTGTTTTCTCAGGCTCATTCTCCTCATTCTTTGCAGGTTTTTTTTTTTTCCCCCACTATTCACTATTCCCTCTTCAACACTCTTTTTCCTCTGACTTTTGAGGCACTCACTATACTTAGGTTTCTTCTGCATCTCTAAGCATTTCTGTTCTATCTCTGCTGTCTCTTTTTACTCTTCCTAATTCTTTGGTGCTCTCCAAGGTTTTGACCTAGGCCCTCTTATCTCTCCATATTCTCCCGCTTTGCTACTCACTCCCTCCATTCCCCTGACTTCAACTGTCCATTCTGGGCCTGGACTACCAATCTATGCCTTTAGCCTTTGTCTTTCCCAGAAGCTTTAGACCCATAACTAGAATACATCCCACCTTGAAGTCCCCTCCCACCCAACTCATCTTCTCCTAAACGAGACTGATTACCCTTCTCCTCAAACCTTCTGCTTTGTTATTTCTATCAGTGTCACCCTTATTCACTTAGTGACTCATGGTTAAAAGCATGCTCCTTATCTTTTATCTTCCCCTATCTCTTACCTCACTCTTCATCCCTTTATCATACCACTCAAACCCAAATATTCTCTTTTTTATTCAGATTTTCTCTCCTTTTATATTTGTAACTTCAGAACTTACTATAATTCCTGGCATATAGCTTTGAAAATATTTTTTTTCAATAATTCATTGATTCCCTTGGTCAGCACCCGACCCTAGTTGAAGCCTGCACTAGAACTTACGTGGGCTGTTACCATAGCCTCTTAATCAATCTGCCAGCCTTTCCATTCTCTACCTCTTCCCATATGTCCTTCCTGTTGCTGGTTAATCTTCCTTACTATTTCTCTTTTGCCCAGGAACGCTGAGAGTCATCCCCTCCCAGTTCCTTTTTTTTTTTTTTTGAGTTTTGATTAAAGGGGCCATCCCTTGATTACCTTTTTAAAGAGGCCTATTCACTGGATGAGCATTACCTCACTCGAAGTAAGAACCTGAAAAGGCCTTAGCTTAAAAGGGCCAGGGTCTCCCATTGCATCCTGGGCCATCTCTAGTCATCCTAATGAATACCAGGCCACTGGACCCAGATGGCTCTGCAGGAGAAAGTGAGGTTGGTGACCTTGCACAGCCCTCCCTCACTCACATCCAAGTCAACTGCAAGTCATGTCATCATTTCCTTGATGTCATGGTCCTCTTCAAAAATGAAGGACAAACACAGTAATCTTCCTTAGACAGAGATCTCTACTTTCAACTCTACTTAAAACCCTGCAGTGTCTCCCTATTGCTTTCTGAATAAAATTCAAACTCGAACGCTAAGATTCTATGGTTTTGTTTTTAATTACAATATTTACTGAGCTTTTTAATTGGAGATGGGAGTAAGGAGTCCAATCAAGACCTTCTTAGGATCCAATATTTAGAACTCTAAGGGACCTAATCCAACACCATCATCTTAGAAACACGGAGAAACTGAGATTGACAGTGCTTGCACATGTTACAAACATAGTAACCTGATTAGTAAGTGCTGGACCCAGGTTTCCTGACTCCTAATATTTGGCATTAAAGAATAAGACATCTAACTATCCTGGCTCTTCCTTCATACATTATGTAACAGTCAGTGCCTCAGGTGTTTGATTATGCCTGAACATTCCCCAATAAAAAATGACTAATCTATTATTTATTAAGAACAATTTGACCACAACATTGTGTCTTCAATGGTTAGTTTGGTAGACAGTTAGATGCGAAAATAATACAACATATAATCATAAAAAATCTAGATATTGAAATTTCAAGCTCAATTTAAATACCTATCAAAAATATAACTTTCAGGAGGCAAAAAAAAAATTATCAACAACATATACTTAAGCTGTTTTTAGTATAAAACTAAACCGTATTGCCTTCGGCAAACTTTGCCAATATTTGAATGAGCTCAGACTTCTTCTTGAAACATAGGCAGCACATGTTTTTAATACCAATATCCTCACAATGTTGTGTGGCTGAATGCCACATGGTGGGTCACCCAAAGGGCAATAGGCAGACGCCTGGGGATCAGAAGTAGATTTCAGCACATTATTAGAAAAATTGAGCAAAAGAATAGGTGTAAAAAATTAGCAAGGAGATCTACATTGGTAAAAGGGGATGGGATGGTCCTTCGAGGGAGAAGCTTTGAGTTTCAATGGTTTCTACACGATGTCAGAAGATATGGGGGAAGGTCTCCAGCATATTGAAGGCAGCTGAGCTGCACAGTGAATTGAGCCCTGGGTCCTGTAATGAGCAAGACTGGAATTCAAACCTTTCCTCAGATGCTTAGAAGACTATGACTCTGGGAAACTCATAACTCTTCTCACCTCAGTTTCCTCAATTATAACAGAATGGGATTGGACTTCATGGCCTCAAAAGGCTCCTCCAGCTCTGAGTTCATGACCTATGATTAATATCCATCTGATATTGGAACATGGGCTCCTCGAGAGCACAGACTGTCTTGCTTTTCTCTTTGTATCCTCAGTGCTTTGAATGTAGGAAGTGATTAATAGATGTTTTATTCTCTTATTTGGTCATATCAGATGGAGCATCTGTAAAGAATTTGTTGGAGCTCAACGACACAGTGGGCAGAGGGTTGGACTTGAAGTCAGGAAGGCCTGATTTTCAGACCTGCCTAAGACATTTATTGGCTACGTGACCTTAGGCAAGTCACTTATTGCTTTTTGCCTCAATTACATTATTTATAGAATGGGGCTTGGAAAAGGAAATGGCAAAGCACTCCGATATCTTTGCCAAGAAGATCCCAAATGGGGTCATGAAGAGTGGGACGTGAGTGAAAAATGACTCAACAGCAACAACAATAGAATAGGGCTAATAACAGTAGTTCCTACTTCACAGGGCTAACGTGAAGACCAAATAAGGAAACATCTAAAGGGATTTGCCTCTAGGACTGCTAGTTACTCTAGGTGTGTGCATGGAAGAACAGCATAGGAGAAGAAGCTATGGACGGTTGGTGACACACATTTTGGGGAGAAGACCTACATCAAAGAGAGCATTGAACCATTCAATTATAAACTCACAAAGCTCTACATGAAACTTTTCAAGACCACCAGTTCTGAGATTCCTTGTCATTCAGCAACCCCCGCCAGATAGGCCATGCCCTACGGGCACCTTTCCAAGCCAGTCAGCCTGGCATGAAGCATATGACTAGGACGTGGACATTACAAGGTTTTGTGGGTGGCATATTCCTGCCAGTGTCCTATATGACTTAGGTTTTCTCCCAAAGGTGTCATCCTATAGTGAGTGGGGTGGGCAGGCCTAGGTCCTCCTCGCAACCCCCCTAGCCTGGCACAACGAATAGCTTTTCTCTTGTCTATTCATTCTTGACGGCTGTTCCCCAATAGGGAATAAAGCTATGGTCAAGATTAGTGCTGTTGTCTTCAGTTTTAGGGTTTGGACTCATGTTCTAGTAGACCCTATCCACTGCACATTGACAGGTGCTTGGGCAAGTGGAGATCCATTAGTAATATGTATATTAGTAGTATACGTAGTATAATAGTAGTATATGAAGCTTGACTTGGGGTCAGGAAAACCTGCCACAGCCAGGCACTGTTCGAGCTTTAATTTCCTACCCTGCCAAATAGAGATTATAATAAAATGGGGACAATGATAGGACATATCACACAGGACTGTTGTGAAGATCAGAGGAGCTAATAACATTTTGGAGTCTTAAAGGGATGGAGAAATGTCATGTATTGTTACTTCTATCATCATTCTTCCCTGATTCTTTTCAATTGGAGTTCAGATACCAATGATCCAGAGACCAGGTCCTATACCTTTCTTACTCTTCACATGCCTGGGGACTGTTACGCTGGTAGAGAAAAGGATTATTTTTTTGTAAAGGAATCAAATTATGGAGAAGTAAACTCATCTTCTGTAGGCTTCTTTCTATTCACAGAGTGCTATATTTAGAGCTGGAAGGAATCTCAGAGGTTATTTGGACTTGCTTCCTCTTTTTCCAGATGAGGAATCTGAGGACTAGAGAGGTAAAATGATATATCCAAGATCACACAGCAGAATGTGGCAGAACCAGCATTTTTAAGTCAGGTCCTCTGCCTCCACATTCACTTGTCTTCTCCTTCTCCTATTGTCCTCCTGGGTGACTTAAAAACCTTCATCACTGAAAAGCAGATACTAAACCCAGTGCTTCATAATTCAGTGGTAAAAAATCTGGAGAAAGGAGTTCAAAGTTTGCTTTATGGGCAAATCAGTTAACCTCAATTTCTGAATCTATAAAATGGGAACAATCACACCATTACACATATCTAGGGTCATAAATCCACAAAAGAATTTTACATATCATAGATCCCAACTCCTCATTCTATGGAAAGGGAAAGGAAGCCCAGAGAAGCTAAATAGTTTGCCAGTGGTTGCCCACCTGGCAACTGGCAGGATTTGAACCTAGGACTTCCTGACTGTGGTGTAATATTTCAGCCACGCACTTCCTATGCCATACCGACTAATAGCACTGTTGTGTGAGGCATTCGTTGTATGTGGGGAAGAGTTTTGCAATCATTAAATCATTCAGAAAACGCTAATGTCAGTTACTATATTATTAACTCAACTTTTAATTGTATTGAATTGAGGTAACATGTATAATAACACGTATAATAAAATTCACAAACTGTAAAATGCCAGATGAATGTCAGTCATTAAGATGGTATTTTCTAGTAGAATATAAAACTTGTGAGGGGAAAAAAAGTCTCATTTTGTTTGTCATTATATTCTAAGATCCTAGCATAGGAATTTAGTAAGTGCTTAATAGATGTGGTTTGTTTATTTTTTTTAATAATTTGACTCTAGTAAACTTCCCCTTTCAGTGATGCTTCACTTCAGTTCAACAAACATTGAGAGAGCTTGTGGTGGCATGCCATGGGGGATAGGGTACTGGATTGGCAGTCAGAAAGAACTGGGTTCAAATCCTGCCCCAGATGGTTCTTGTTATGTGACCTTGGACAATTCATTTACTTTCTCTGTGTCTCCATTTCCTTCTCTACAAAATAAGGGTGTTGTACTCGGTGGTCTTTAAAATTCCTTCCAACTCTAGGTCTACTGGGAGATAAAAAACACAAGTAACAAAAACCCTGTCCTCAAAGGGCTTCTATTCTGCTTCTGCTCAGATCTCACCTGAAAAGGAGCAAGATAGTCTAAAGCAGGGCTTCTTCACCCGGGTCTAGAATTCGTTTTTTTAAAAGATTTTGACAACAGCATTTCAATCTGATTAGTGTCCTTTATAATCCTCTAGAATTTATTTGATGAATTTCAAAGAAGAGATACAGAGGCTCCACTAGACCACCAAGGGCTTTCAGACACAAGGATGGGAAAAATCCTCTCTGGGGTTTGGTGGTCTCACTTCTCAAACTTGTCTTCTGCCTCCGGCCAAATGCGGAAGTGTAACCAGCTGCCATTATCCCACTTTCTGTTTCTCTTCCTTTTCCCCACTGGGCCCATTCCTTCTGCTTTTACTAAGAGACTATTACCCTTCTAGTTCTCATTAGTTTGATTAATGTGTATACCTCTAACGGAGACCACAACATGACATTTGGAAAAAAATACATGGCAGGTAATTTTTAATAATAGTGAGCCTGTCCCATTAACCCAGTTTCATTCCCATGTTAAGGGGGGGGGGTGTCGTTTTTAAGTGCTGCTCATCAGCTAAAAATTTTGGACATCCTCTCTTTCCCTGCCCCACCCTCCTTGTTCCACTAAAGGCAATTCTGAGAGATGTGGAAGAGGAGGGAGGAAGTGAGGTATTGAACACACCGCACAGCGGAGAAAAATATCTTTGCCACCAAACAGTCGACTTTATATTATTTGTCAATTTGACATTTCAAAGTTATCCATAACATTGAACTAAATGAGGCTTTCCGAACCGCCACTGTAATATATCACATGCCCTGTACTTGTCTATTTAATAGCCGAGGAAAGGGAGGGAAGGAGAGAAAAACAGGGAGTGAGGTGTGAAAATACACTGTTTTCTAATTTCTAAATTCTAAATTTTAAATGAGATGAAATCTGGATTCAAAAGCATTATGTTTGGCTTTTCCTTTGTTTTATTTACACACACACACACACACACACACACACACACACACACACATTCAGTGATTTTTGCTCTCACTGTAGATTTTCTTCTATTTCCCAAGTTCTAATATCCCTCAGACAAATGCTAGCTATGTGATCACCTGATCAATTATCATCAGTTTCCTTACTCCTAAGGTCCCTTAAGTTCTCAGAGGATGATCCTGTGATACCTTGTTAGGGTGATTGGCAGAACTGTATTTTCAATGATGACTACCTATTATCTCCTGATAATAAAAGTTAGTGATACATTTTTTTAAATAAGCATTTTTCTTTTATAAATTTTCCCCAACACTATTATGTGATATAGAGGAAGAAATAACCTTTTATACTCATGGTTTACTAGATAATTTACTCTCATGTATATGAAATATATTTCAAATGCTTGAGAATCAGTGGTTCTCAGTTGGATGTGACATCGTGGGTCATTGAGTTACCACCCTACCAGAAAAAGATTCCTTACCACAACCTACCCTGCAATTGATCAGCAAGCATTCCCTCATGGCCCACTGAGGGCCAAATAGTATGAGGGCAATGTGGATATGAAGATACTCCACCCCAGGGGAGTTTACGTACAGTTTACATACACATATACACATATATAGATATATATGTGTATATATGTATCAGCATACATACATATGTGTGTGTGTATAATACAACAATACAGTATGCCACATTTTTGAAATTTAAGGAATCTATATCCTATTGAGGAAAATATCATATATGTGTGTATGTGTGTGTGTTTTCTCTATACATACACACATAAAAGTATACGTACATGTATATCTATATACATATGTGTATATGTGTGTGTATCTATATATATATAGATACACACATGAGCATAGATACAAAGGAAATGCAAACCCTAATCATCAAGTGCTCCACCAGTCCTTGCTTGAAAATCTCTAGAGATAAAGCCTAGCTGCCCATTCCCTTGGGGCGGGGAGGGGCTCTAAATGTTAAGAAGGTTTCTTCCCCACATCCATCAAGCCTAAACTTACCTCTGTGCCATTGCCAGCCATAATTCCTCCTTGCACCCTCTTCTCTATATGGCAGCCTTTCAAATCCTTGAAGATGCTAGCTAAGGGAGAGGTTTGTGACCTCCTAGATGCAAATAGTCAAACCACTGGTGCAGGTTAGTGCTCATCCATGGCTTCTCATTGTGGATTCTTATAAAGTTTGTCCCACCAATCAGGGTTGTGCTCAAAGTCCTAGACTGGCTTCTAGGTCCAGCATGGGGCATTTGGGATGTCCATCTGTTATTATCTTTGCTTGATAGATCATGGCCCCATCTCCATTTTTAATAGAGCATTTCCTAGATAATGAATGTATTTTATTTCTGTTCGGGACTGCTGCTAGACAGAATACCAGGCCTAGAGTCAGGAAGACCTAAGTTCAAATTTTACCTATAACACTAGCGGGTAAAACATTTAACTGTCTTTGCCATAGTTTCCTCATCTGTAAAATAAACTGGAGAAAAAAAATAACAAACCCCTCCAGTGTCTTTGGGAAAACTCCAAATAGGGTCATGGAGAGTCAGGCATGAATGGAAATGACTAAACAACGAAAGGCTGACTCTCAAGCCACTGCTTTCCCCACTCTGCCTGGCTGCTTGCCCTAGAAAGGAGCAATAATCCCACACTTTTTTTGGCCAGGAAGTAAGTAAGTGAGGAGCTCCTCCACTTCCTCTCTGGCCAACCCAGCTTCTAAGTATCCATCAGCTGAGGGAATCTCCCCCTGGGCCCTGGGGGATGGGGACACTGCTCAGTTACATTTGAAGGAAAATAGAGAGTGATACTTAGAGCCTGGGTTGGCTGAGGGGAAGTGGAAGAACTCCTCACTTACTTACTTCCTGGCCAAAAGGGGAGCTGGATTTATCCCAAGGCACCCATAACTTCTTTAATCAAGTGGAGTTCTCTAATGGGCATCATAATGACATTCATTTGCCATTTCAATGCCCATAATGATCCAGGAAGCACGGCTGTCAAGCCAGATAATCACTTTCACTTTAAGGTGGTTTTTTTTAAGACTGTTCCCCTAAATTGTCTTAGATCCCCCTTAATTTAAAATTTCCTTCAAAACAGAACTTTGGGGCCATGTCTATCCAGGGGTTTTCCTCATTCCTCTGGTTGCTACCATTAGCTCTTTCTGTGTCTCTCTGTGTGTCTCTCTCTGTCTCTCTCTCTCTTTCTGTCTGTCTCTCTGTATGTGTGTGTGTCTATCTGTCTCTGTGTCTCTCAGTGTCTGTCTCTCTGTCTCTTGTCTGTCTCTCTCTGTCTCTCTCTCTTGCTCTCTCCTTTTCTCTGTATTGCTTTGTGTCAATTTTGTTGCCTGTCACCCACCCACCCCCAACAAAACAAGATTCGAGCTTCTTGAAGACAGCGATGGTTCCATTTCTTTCTTTTTATCCTCTGTACCTATTCTCTCGTAGGCTTAAAAAATTTTGTGGAATGAATGGGAAAAAGTAAGAATAAAACTGATTTTTAAAAATTCTCAGAAAAGACCACAATGAGATCACAGACTTAGAGTAATGCCAAGTTCACTTTTCTTTACAAAGACCATAGAGCGAGGTTTTACCATTTTATTTACTGAAAAAATTGTTCATTTGAGAGGAGTCCAAAAACTCCAAACCAGCAATCTTTCTCATGTCCTGCTTTGATAAGACTCAAGTCATGTTGCAATATCCAGCGAAATGAAGGTTGTCAGATCACAATTTAATCCCATTTGGTTTCTGAGATGGCTGACTTGAGAGCTCGTGTCCTGGTTCGGGATGTCCCTGGTCCAAGAAGCTCTGATGAAGAGCTTCTCGGTTGGAGAAAGATCCATTCTCCTCGCTCGGCCGAGCCGCTTCTCCATGACACTGCTCAACAAAGGCGCCGCTGGATTTGAAATGGGAGAACCTGAGTCCCCTGTGGCCTCGGTGAAGTCATTTCCCTTGTCTCAGTTATAGTTTCCTTATCTGTAAAATAGGTGATTGATCTAAATGACCTCTGAGAGCCCTCCCAATTCTCACCTTCTATTTTCCTCATCATGGCTACCGAGCACTAGAACAGGCAGAATTCCAGGACATCAAGGCGCCTCCCCCCACCATTTTGAAAGTTGGATAATCTGAAATAATTGGCAGATTTTGGAAATAGATATTATATTACATTTATAACTTTTGGAAACACACGTGTGTACATGTACACACATTTATATGTATATTTATATGTACTTATATATGTATGCACATACATATGTATACACACATAAATCTATACGTATATGACATTTTTACCATGTTTGCACTGTGCTAAGCATTTTATAAATATTGTCTCTCTTCTTCCTCACAACAACCCTAGGAATCAGGTACTATTATTATTCTTATTTTGAAGATGGAGAAACTGAGGCAAACATTGGGTAAGTGACTTGCCCGGGGTCACACAGCTAGTGAGTGTCTGGAGTCATATATGTATATATATATATACATAATATATATATTAAATAAGAATACTTTTGGAAAGATATATTCCTGAATACACATACAGATATATGCACATTCATATACTTCTAAAAGAAAGTACCATTGTTTATCGTGCTGTACACACCACGGGAAAATCTGAAGCTTACCTTTTAACTACGTATAATTCATCCCTTTTTGTAATAAAATGGGAAAATCCCTATTTTCACAATTTTTAAAAACTTTTTTTTTTATTAAAGATCAGCAATCTCCGCCCAAGGGATCATCGTTTCCATTTGCAGGACGTCGATGGCATAGAGTCGTCACAGGTTTTGTTCTCATATTGAAGAAAACTAGTGATGGCCCAATGAAGTTACTAAAAATGGATCTGGCTTCCTGTACAAACCCCAAAGACAGAAGGAAACCTCCTCTTATAGACCAGTTCCCCACTTTGTGGAGTTTAGCACACTGAGGCTTCCGTATTCTTTTCTCTCGGTGCCCTGCACATACTAGGCACTTAGTACATGTGTGCTGGATTGAACTGATTTGAAGAATGAATACATATATCAGTACATAGACTTGCATAAATGATTATAAGCATGCAGACATGCACATATATGTGTGTGTATATGTATAGAATGTTATATATGGTGAATGAAGTGGGTAATCCAGAGGATGTAGCCCATTTATGGCCAATATTAAGATGAAGAATCAGCCTCAGTGACTGTCTCCAGGCAATCCTACCCTAAACAAGCTTGTAGAAAACTGTCCATTGTCAGGGGGATTGGGGATAATCACACAGAACTGATGGAGATAATATTTTTTTTTCCTGGTTCACTTCAATCTGTGACATTCATGAAACTCAAACCCAGGGCACTTCTGCAGGCTTTGCACAAAACAAGCCATTCAAGGAATTAAACTTTGAGAAAAGCAGCCGTCAGCTTGGGAGGTAATGCATATAATCACATCGACTAAAAATGGAAAAGCCCTATTACAGTCCTGTTTGGTGTCTACTTTACGTCCTCACCTGCAGCTATTGACTACAGCCATTATTCAAACACAGGGATACAGTAAGAAGAAATAGCTGCTGTGTTCAGAATAGGGCCTGTATTTTGTCAACCTATGATTATGAGGGATTGTAACGGGAGCCTCAGCATCCTATAATGTTCTATAAACTGTCACTAGACAGGCAGAGTGAAGGAATATTCTTGGAGAAGGGGGTGTTTTCTCCAAAAGCACCAGGAAATATTCACAGAAACACAGAAGATGCTTCATCCTCGAGAACTGTCTGTGGATACCAGTCATGGGCCAACTTCAAGTCACTTGGTTATGCACACTTTCAGTCGGGGTTTTTGTTTGTTTTCATTGTCTGTTTTGTTTCTGTATGTTTGTTTTTCCTTGAATATCCTCCTTACCCTTCTAAGGAAGAACAGAGTAAGCTCATTTCAAGGCTCAGTTCACTAGCTGTCTCCTACAGGAAGCCTCTGATTGGGAGAAGCCCCTCTGTTCTTGTAAGATGTATGTCAGGCATCGTCTTCTGCCTGAAGCCTTCTCTGAGTCCCTCCCCCACCCCCATTTTTAATGTTGTTTCCCCCAAACTACCTTATATTTGATAACTGTGTTATTCATTTATTATCTATTTATGGGGCCCTTCCTTTTCTAGGTACGTTTTCCCCAATTGTAATGCGAGCTCATAGTGAGTTCAGGCTCTTCCTCTCTTGGTGTTTGTTTCTAGCACCCCAAAACAAAGCCTGGCTCATTCTAGATGTTTAATAACTATTTAATGATTTATTCATTGGTTGATTGATCGATTAGAGTCAAGAGGATCTAGTTTCAAATTTGGCATCTCGCACAGTATGCTCTCAGGCAGTTAAGCCCTTGGGCTTCCATTTCCTCACCAGTAAAATAAAGTCATTGGAGTAGATGACCTCTCTGGTCACTTACCACTATATGGTGATGATGGCACCCGAATTAAAATACAGCAACCTCATTGTTGGAAGACAAGAGCATCCCATCTACCTTTGCTCTTCCTATTCCCCACTGTCCCCCACAGACACATGCAAACCACATTCTGAACACTGGAACTGATTTCACCTCAGCTCTTAGAATGGATTCTTCATTGGAATCAGTTATTTGAATTGCTCTAACATAATTTATTGGATTCCTTTTTTTAATCAAATAGTGCCCATTGCTGTTCTAGATTAAATCTCATTTTATTAATTTCTGGCTATTTTTCGAGCCTCTTCATTCCCTCTTAGGATACTCCATTTCTTGGTAGCATTTCCAATCTGAAAATTTAATTAATTTCTTTTAACTTACAGAAGCATTTCGTTTATGAAGAAATTCTACAGGGTGGAACCTAACCCTGAACTCAGGAGAACTGAGTAAAACCTCCCCTTCCCAGGATGACACAGCCTGAGAATCTTTCCCCCAGAGATTTTCCTCTCGTGATGTTTAGATGATGTGGGAAGGAAATAAACATTTATTTAGCGCCTAGTGTGTTCCAGGCTTTACAAATATTACCTCATTTAATCCTCACAACTCTAGGAGGTAGGTGTGATCAAAATCTCTGTTTTTCAATTGAGGAAACTTAGGTAGACAGAGGTTAAGTGACCTAGCCAGGGTCACCCATCTAGTAAGTGTCTAAAGCCAGATTTGAACTCAGATCTTCTTGACTTCACAATTCTCTCATCTAACGATGAGCATTTATTAATTCCCAGCCATCCTTTACATCATTTACGGCCAGGTACATAGATTTAAAGATTATCTACCGTTTTCTCTTTTGACATGACACTGCCAGCAGCTGGATGCAGGCTCTTAGGATTTTGAGAAACCTCTAGGTTGGTTTCTCAACTTCAAGTCTCTCCTCAGACAAGTCCATCTTCCAATCAGCTATCAAATTAATCAATATAAAATGAAGCTCTGACCGTAGTATTCCCCCTGCTCCCATTCAAGCAGCTGCACTGGCTCCCTATTACCTCCAGGATCAAACAAAACACCCTTCGGTGCTCAAGCCCTTGATAACCTGCCTCTCAGACTTTCCTAGTGTTCTTACACCTTGTGCATCCTCCTCCCCCAGCCCATGGAACCCGGGATGCAATGGCATGATTTCCCGGCCATTTTCCACCCAAAGATAATCTCCCTCCTGACTCTGAGCATTTCCATCATCTGTCCCCCATGCCTGGAAGCCATTCTCACCTCAGATCCACCTCCTGCTTTCCCTGGACTATTTCTCAAGCGCTATCTAAAATCATTTCAATAAGTCTTTGTACTTCACTTTCCTTCCATACTCAGTGCTTAGTGCAGTGCCTCGCACATAGTAGGACTTAATAAATGCTTGTTGACGTAAGGAAGATGGGGTAGGAGAGAGCAGCAGAGGATAGTATAAACCTGCCCACGAGTGATGCCAGGGAAGGAAGATCCCTATCCCAGAGTCTTGGTTAGCCAAATTCCAAGCAGGGGATGGAGAAGACTGCAATGTCTGCGTCTCCCTCATTCTGTCTTCCACACTCGATCCATTGGCAGGTTCTCCTGCAGGTGTCTTTGACCTTTTTGTGAATGATTGACCCCTTTGACAATCCAGTGAAACCTAAGGATCCCTGCTCAGAGTAAAATGGTGAAGTCTGTAAACTCATGTGTGTGGGATTACAAAGGTTGTCAAGTAGACTGTTACACAATTTCACCGTCCTGAAAAACCAGCAAATTCACAGACAACAGCTTGGTGATCCTTGCCACAACTGTTCTCCCTGTCGTGATATTTTAAGCACCCATCACATCTTTCCCCTCTTTACAATCACTGGAATCCACACCAGATTCCTTCCCTGCTCTAATAGTCTCACATTTTAACTCATCCTTCTCCTACCTCTGGTTTCTCCCATCACCAATCCGTCCTTCACACTGCTTCTCAGTGAAGTGTCACACCTTTGCTTAAAATTCTTAGGGGGCTCCTCATCAGCTGCCAGATAATCACCTCCCCATCTTACCCTCCAGGGCCCTCTCCCCAGGAGCTGAGATAGCAAGAGGGAAGTTTGGAAGACGGGTGGTTTGGGGAGGGGGTGGATCTATTCATTCCCACTCATCCTGTCAAATGATGACATCCTATTGAACTAGAAATGAAGAGTCAGATGGGGAACTGGTAGGCACAGAAGGGGAACTGGTAGGCACAGAGCCAGCAGAGGGACACCTACTGCACCTACCCAGATCTTTGGGGTTAGTGGAGGTGCCCAGTTCATGGTTTTGTGACTGGTGCCCTGAGTGTCCACACCCAGGGTAGAAGGGAGAGACTGGGAGCATGCGTCCTCCCAAAGATCAGCAGGGGAGCAAGTGCAGTGGTGGAATTCAGGCCATCGGTCAACAAACATTTACTAAGCAGTTCCATAGGCCAGATGAGGTTTGAAGCCCTAGAGAGAAAATGACAAAAGTGAGGGTCTCTGCCCTAAAGATGCTCACATAGTGGATAATAAATGAAGGGAGTGATGCCATTGTGAATGCAACATGCCGTGCTCTCCAATAGGTGAATCACATAGCCCTTGGCACCATGCCTCCACCCCTGGGGGGGGGGGGCCAGAGCCTCCCTATGGAAACCTCTGCTATGGTGAATTTCTGGGGTGAAAACTGACTTTATTCAGGCCAGTCGTTGTCACTTTTAGCATTAGAGAAGGTTCTGGGACATTGAAAGATTACATGACTTACTGGGATCATACAGCTTGTATGGCTCCATCAGCCAGTAAGTGAATAAATATTTATTTATCACTGTTGTGTTCCCCTCACTATGAGACTCTGAACACACGCAAGAAAGTCCCTCCCTCAAGGAGCTCCCATTTTTGCGAGAGAGACAACTCAAAAACCGCTGTGTACATACAAGCTTGCAAATAACTATGTACAAACAAGGTATGTACAGGAAAAATTGGAGCTATTTCAAAGAGAAGACACTGGAATGAAGGGCTTTGAGGACAGGTTGCTGGAAGAAAGTGGAATTTTAGTTGAATATTGAAAGAAATCAAAGAGGTGGAGATGCGCAGGGAGAATGTTCTGGGCCTGGGGAATGGACAGCAAAAAGGCCTGAGTCCTGGGGCTGCACTATCTTGGGGGAAGGGTGGCAGAATAGAATTTGAACCTTATTTTTCTTGATTCTGAAGCCAATGTCCTGTCCATTACATCATAATACATTTCCTGAAAGTGAATCGAAAAATTTTGATAAACCATCCAAACCAGAGCCAGCACCTCATTTAAAAGTCATGTAGAAATCGAAGAATGGAGGAAACTATAGATGCAATATAGGATATCAGTGAAACTATGGACGTTATCAGAAATGTAGTAATCCAAGTGACATCCTTAATTCAGATACAAAAACGGCAAACGGAGGTGGTTTGGGGTGGGGGGCGTGGATCTATTCATTCCCACTCATCCTGTCAAATGAT
>CM053626.1:329463792-329481620 GCA_028646595.1 Phalanger gymnotis | reverse complement strand
TGAATCTGGGTGTGTTTTCGCCGCCTGGCCATGTTCCCAGCCAACTTACTTGACCCTTGAGTTTTTCAGTGGGGTATGACTGCTTGTAGACTAAAGAGTTCTATGTTCCAAGCTTGGGCGGATGTGCTGCCACACCAGCACTCCTCCATCCCCAAGAACCCCCAACCGGGACTGGACTTAGATCTTCAGCAGGCTCTTCCCTCCTGCTCTGATCCACCACTTAATTCCTCCCACCAGGTGGGCCTGGGGCCAGAAGCAACTGCAGCTGTAGTTCTAAAGCTGCCCCACCTGTGCTGCCCCAGGGGCAGTGGCCAAACCGCAAACTCCCTGTCCCCAGCAGCTTTTCCCACTAACCTTCTCTGTTGTCTTTGGTGTTTGTGGGTTGACTGGTCTGGTAAATGCCACAGCTCACTAATTCAGGGCGCTAGGGCAGGCTCTGCCCGGCTCCCAGTCTGGTCTATCCACGCCGCCCACACTGGGCTCTGCTCTGCTCACTTCCGCTCCCCTCAGGTCCCAGCTCCGTGCAGGATAGACCTTACCCAGAGACCATCCAGGCTGTCCTGGGCTAGAGCCCTGCTTCCTTCCACCACTTTGTGCAGTTCTAGAATTGATTCAGAGCCATTTTTATAGGTTTTTGGAGGGACTTGGTGGGGAGCTCATGCTAGTCCCTGCTTTCCAGCTGCCATCTTGGCTCAGCCCGCCCCCTGAATGGACTCATTTATTTTACTTTATTTGATGTTTATACCAGCTATACTTTAGTTCCTAACTATCTCAGGATCAGTAGATCACTCTGGCTTCTCCTAGAAAGAAGCTCTCTTTAGAGAATTCTGGAACTGGCCCAGAAAACGGAAATGATTTCTCAATATGCATCATTTTATGTAGAAACAATATGGCATAATTCATAATGTTTGGAATCAGGAAGAAAGGGTTCAGATTCTGGCTTCTGACACATTTCAGGGCCATATCTGTGTGACTCTGGGCAATCCATTTACTTTACCTTTATGTGTCCCAGGCTTTATTCTACTAAGTTCTAGGAGTCTCCAGGGCTGTAGAATCCATAGATCCTTTGTGTATCAAATTTGGCCTCCTTTTGTGACACTGAGAAATATACCCTGATATGAGTGTTAAAGACATTTGCCTTCTAAGAAGCAATGAGACCTGACAGAGAATTTATTGAGCCTTGTTTTTTCCCCCAGCTCTAAATTCCAATATTCTCACCACTATTATCTCTAAGACACTCCCAGCTTCAAGGAATGATTTTCTTATAACACGTTTCTATAATGCAGTGTTTGACTAACATTATTATTTTTATTTATTAATATTGTGATTAAATAGGCAATGAGTACAAACAATGCTAGTTTAATAAACAAGCAAATTAGCAGCCTAAATCAAAGCAAAGAAAGATGTTTCTTTCACGGGATAAATTAATTTAAATTCATTCTTTTTGTATCACACTGTGTCCAGGGCCGCGGTTTTACATAATGCAGTGTTACAGTCTCTGGGGATGGGCAGAATCATGAAATTCAGTATATACTGGAGACAAATATAATAACGAAACTGCCCCTGCCCTCATAAAGCTTCAATTTGAATTTCCAACCTTCTCCCCTCTTTCCCTCTCAAAAAACCCTGCCCTAGAGCTAAAAGACCTTCTGTTCTGTTTGTAGAGCATATTGTAACATTTCCCACCCCCCAAACCTTCATTCACATTGTGCCTCCTGCCTAGATTGCCTTTCTTAGATAGCCCCACTAGTCCTTAAAGCCTTAACTCACATTTCATATTCATCACAGTCTTCCAGGAGTGGTTTTCCTAAAAGGGGAGCATTCTCTGCCACTTTGGAGAGAACCCCTTTCCTCTTGGTCTTTGATATTTCAACTTTTATCCCCTATTAGATCAGAAACCCCCTAGGAAGGCCCCCGGGCCAGGCCACGGTGTTTTCGTATCTGACTATCCCACCCCCTTACTGTATAAACTCCTGTGGCTCCCTATTGTTAAGGTTTAGTCTCTGCCCATCTAGTGCCAAAAACTGTTGCTGTTTCATGATGTTTTGTGGTGGAACCCTCTCAAAGAATTCAGAGTCAGACCACCTCCAATCCAAGTATAAGCCTTTGTTGAGATTGACACCTCTCATGAAATGGGATGAGTTCCAAGAGGAACCAGCAGCTTCAGAGAAAGCGAGATGGATTTTAATAGGGTAAAGACACATTACATAACAGAAATTTACTTAGAATACAGGAATATGATTAATATTAAAAAGGCAGGAGGAGTTTGTTAAGGGATTAGGTAATGGAGGGGTCCCAGCCTCAGCGGGACTGCACAGGTGCTATCGGGGGCCCCTTCAATGCTTAGTGGTCAAGCATTCTGGTCATGCTGCCCTCCGATTGGCTGGCTATTGTGGCCCTGTCTGGTCAAGATAGATGTTTAAGTATTGTGGTCCCGTCTTAGGCTAGATGGAACATGTGACTGTGATTGAAGACAAGAACACACCTGCTCAAATATGTGGTCTGGGGGCCGTTGCTAGGTAGAGGCAGTGGCTGGTTCCTATCACACGGACACCCCTGCTGTTTCTGTGGGAACTAAGAGTTCAGGGGCAGACCTGTTGTTCTCGTGGGCAGTGAGGCAAAAGTTAGGACATTGACGGGTGTCTGGGTAGGCACAGTGGGCTTGTGATGAAGCTAGAATATCGGGGCTGGGGCAGCTCTGTTAGAACTCCATCATGCTTGCCTTCAAGGGTAAGTACACATTCCTCTGGTTGGCATTTGGAATCCTTCCCAGTCTGACCCCAGTCTGCTTGTCCAGATTTCTTTCCCATCATTCCCCTGCACATTCTCTGCGCTTGAGCTGCTAACCCTTCCTTCTTTCTGCTCCTCACACACAGACCCTGTAACAGGTTCCTAAGTCTGTCATTTGCTTCGAGGTTCACAGCCTAGGGAGGCCTGTGTTGGGGTGGGGCGTCTCCCACAGGACTGGCTTCTGAAGGCTTGTTATATTTTTAAATGCACCAAAGAAATTGAACCACATCAGAGCTGCAGGGGAGATAAAATGATACACAGATTTTCACAGTGCTGTCTTGTGGGCCTCCTGGGAAGCCTGGAGATTTCCAAAGAAAGGAAGGAAGAAAATAGGCCTTTATTAAGTGCCTACTATGTGTCAGGCACTGTGCTAAGCACATTATAAATAGCATTGCATTTGTTCTTTAAAATAACTCTGGGAGGTAGGTGCTATTATTATCCCCATTTAAAAATTAGAGAAACTGAGTCAGAATCCATGGTCACACAGCTAGTAAGTGTTGGAGGTTGAATTTGAACTCGGTTCTTCCTGACGCAAAGCCAGGCATTCTATCTACTGTGCTACTTTGCTGTCCCAAAGATGGAGGCCTTCTTCCTTCCCTCTAGATTAGGGCCCATTTAAAGCCAAAGTGGATGTTGGGATCCTCATAGATTTAGAGCTGAATGGGCCCTTCAAGGTCATCTGGTTCGATTTTCTTATTTTTATGGATGAAGAAACTGAGGAAGAGAGAGGCAAAATGATTTCTATGGAGTCAGTAAATAGCAGAGCTGGATTAGAACCCAGGCCTTCTGGCTGGAAAGCCACTGATCCTTCCATTGTTACAGAGTGGCCCCCAAGTGGACCACACCTTATTTTAGATTCTGATTTAGGACAACAGAAAAGGCTAAGCCCCTTACCGGATGCTGGGGATCGTAAGTCCAGCCCTGGAATGAATCTCAGAGGCTGTCCAGCTTACCTACCTTCATCTTGCAGACAGGAGAACAGAGGCTAGGGAAGTTAAAGTGATTTGCCAAGATCGCCTATCAGAGGAGGCTTTCAGCCCAGGTGGTCTGATTCCGGAACTCATGCTCCTTCCACTCTCCCTTCTTGTCCCTTCAGCTTCAATGATGAAGGAGCGATAGCTAGAACATTGGATTTCTAAAATGTCAAAGTTTTTTTTTTCTTTCTTTTTACAAAAAGAGTCTGTGCACAGAAATTCAATCACGTACTTTTACTCTGACGGTGTTGGTCCATCAGATGCCCAAAGTACCCATGGTGCATTGATTTAAAATGATGACAGCTGCTGTCCAGCCCCAACCCATGAGCTGGGCCTTGCCTCCTCCAAGAAGCTCAGCACACACCAAAGGTAATACACAATACCAGAGGATGAGAACAAACAAAGGCTCCTGCAGAGCCCCAGCCAGCAGGATGCCTTGGCTAGGAAGGAAGAAACCTGAGGCTGGGCCACTCCTGGCATTGGGCATGAATAGTTTAGCTCAATGGACAAATCAGGGCAGACTCACTGAGATGAGTAATGTGGTCGTTCGTTGAGTCAGAAGACAGTCATGAACAGTGGGACCCCTCCCTCTATGTAACATTGGGCAAGGCAGCAAACCTCTCTGGTTCTCAGCTTTCAGCCTTCTGTTGTGGCCTTCAGGAGCTTTCTAGTCTAGCCATAGTGGCCGTCTGGCTGATGCCCACACGTACCATCACATCTCTTATCTCTAGGCCTTTGCAGAGGCTGACCTCCATGCTTGTGATCCATTCCCTAGACTCCTTGCTTCTCCAAGGCCCAGTTCATGGGCCTCTCCTGGCCATACCAGTTGATCACACACTCCTATGAGGACCACCTCATTATTTTGTATTTCTTTTGTTAATGTTCTGTGTTGATTTATCTGTACATGTCCCTTCCCCTCATAGATCAAAAGGTCCTCCGGGGCAGGAGAGATTTCTCTTTTTATCTTTGTGTGCTCAGTACCCCACCCCCTGCATGATGCAAGGTGATTGATAAGTATGAAACTAATTTGATGATGACCCTTCCAGCTGCAGTCTGCAATGCAATGACCAGGGGCAATCATTTGGGAGCCTAAGAAGGTTTCCAATTGCCAGACATCTCCTGTGTGCTGACAGGGCTGTGGATTAGCTACGTCGCCTAAATCAGCTCAGCCATCTGTTGATTCTGTCAGTGGCATTCACAGGGTTTTTGACTTTCACCTCTCCTTATTTTAGTCTCGAGTCTGAAGGAAGCAAAATGACCATTGCATCTCCAATGGCGGGCTGCATCGTGAGTGCCCAGCTCCATTTTCTTGTGTATTTGTGTGTGTATATGTATTTGTGTATGTGTATATACACATATACATATGTATACACATGTATACTTTAGTATATGTGTGTATAGATATATATGTATGCATATTTTGTATTTTTTAAGAGCTTATGACATGTTTTTATCAGTTGATATGAAAAAAACAGGATAGAAGAGGAGCTTATGCATATTTTATTACACTTGAAGGCTAAGTCATGCATATGGTTTTTGAGAGAACAAGTTAACCAAGATGACTGTGCATCTGTCTCCCCTCTCTGCCTCCTGATAGCTACCTGGGGAAACAAATATATTTTCAAGAACATCTCTACCTCCATCACACACACACACCCCCTACCCCCACCCTGCTTTTGTGCATTGCTGTTTTCTAAGTGATAGATAGAGAAGAGTAATGAAAAAAAAAGTAGGTGCCTGATGAAAAGACTGTAGACAACCCTGACACTACTTCTGCCTGTCTTTCAGCATTTAGCAAGAGAACGCAGAATATAGGGAAAATCTATGGCATCAAAACTTGAAAAATTATTATCTACAGAAAATCTTTTAGCTTCTTCATTGATGGGAGAGGGCTGCATGGCAAAATCACTGCTGGTGAGAGATTCGACCCTTCAATATACCAGGAAAATGGAAAGCTGTTGTAGTCATTCTTGGGAGAATTTTCAGCAGACTTTCAAATTTCATCTATCAAGGGCTCATTCCGAATGTTTCAGGAGCTCAACAGTAGAAAACATAATATTTTCTTTTTCCCAAGGAAAAGGTATTTTTTTCACTCTTTTCACTTGACTTCCTAAGTAAAAGAAAAATGAATTCTCTCTCTGTCTCTGTCTCTGTCTCTCTCTCTGTCTCTGTCTCTGTCTCTCCCCCCATCTCCGTCTCTGTCTCTGTCTCTGTCTCTCTCTCTCTCTCTCTCTCTCTCTCTCTCTCTCTCTCTCTCTCTCTTTCTCTCTCTCTCTCACACACACACACACACACATTTTATGATTAGCTACACCATGTAAGGATATACAAGGTACCTAAAATTGAAAAAAAATTGGAAAAGGATCGGCATTGTTGAGAGACACATGAGATAACAATTTTGCTGTGCTTAAAACTCTAAGATAGATAACCTTAGATTATAAGAACTCTATGGAAAACAGCAAATTTTGTTCACCTTCCTCAGATTAGTGAAAGGGCCATTAAAATTTTAATGTTGACTTTTGCTATTAATAAAAAGGCTATTCTTGGCCAACTCTCCATTTGGTTTAATAGGTCTGCTTTTTATTCATGTCATTATCCATAGATTTCACTAATGCATTAAAAAGCCTGACTTCCCTATGGAAGGTTCTTCTATTTTGGTAACTGAAAAATGTGGTTGGTTCTGAAGGTAACTTTTCTTCTGGGTGCTCATCAATCAAGTCACAGATTTACCAAAGTACACAAGTTATCATGTCTCACAACATCTGATTTTTATTACAGGTAACTAATGAACTTTGATCTCTGCCTTTTGGGGTAAACACTGGGCAACTGTAGGTCCTCAGAAGGAGTCTGATTCACCAGCAAGGACAAAAGAGCATTAGACCAGACTAGGATTCAAAGGGATCCTAGAGGTTTTGTGGAATCCCTCATTTTAAGGATGGGGAAACCGAGGAACAAGGAGAATAGACTTTTCTGAGGGTTATGTAGCCAATTCATGACACAGTTGGTACTAGAAGGAAGGAGCATCTTTCCTTATAATTGCATTCATATTTGTGTGTTGATAAATTGATAAGACTCTTGAAAGGCAAAAGGAGAAAGGGTATGAGAGACAGAAGCCCTGGATTCATGTTTGGGTTCTGGCATTTGCCACTCTGGAGATCTAAACAAGCCCCAGACTCACTGTAGACCTTCCCTAGGCACCTCATACGGGGAATGAGATTTTAGATTGGATGACCTTCAAGGCATGTTCCTTTTATCCCGAAGTTTATGATCCATTAGCTAAACAGTCTTAAATGGGTTCTCATCTATTTAAAAGATGTTTCTAAAACACAAATACCCTGTAACTCACTCGCTCCAAAGTCTTCATTGGCTCCCTATTGCCTGCACAATTGTCTGCATTACAAACACCTTCGTTTGGCACTGAAGGGGCTTCACGGTCCAGCTCCAACCTATCCTGCTCTACTAATTTTCTATTATCCCCTGTTCAGACACTCTGCTCTGTAGCCAATCAGTCTAACTGGCTGTTGCCCACGCAGTATCTGCCTCCATGTTGTTGCAAGGATGATCTGCTCCAGCAGTGATCTAAATTGTTCATGCAGAAATATAACTAAAATGCAGATTCTGTGCTCCCTGATCTAACACACCACCTGGTGGCAGTTACAGGAACTACAGGCTGATGTGTGGAAGGAAGCAACTGCAATTTAAGTATAGGAAACATGCCTTACCTTTGATAAATCTTTTTTTTGCTTGATTTATGGCTGCAAATCTGACCTATTTTAGTGATGACAAATGTCATAACTGGAGGGAGATAGGACACAAAGGAAAATACAATCATGAAATTCTTTTGAGGGAGCGACTGGGGGACAGGGGAGTCTAAATGATGCGTCTGTATGGATGGCCAGGGAGCTTGCTCATGGGCAGCTGCTTTGCACTGACCCAATTTATCCTTTATTTGTTTATCCATCTGTTTATTTTTTTACTATTCTAAAAGCATCTTGGGAAAATGCTTTGAACAGAAGTCATGGAAGTTGTCTCCAGCTGAGTGTTTTTTACTTGAACTTGGCAGAGACCTAGTCTGCGTGGGGAGGGCCCTGGTGCTGTTCCCCAGGCCAGGCATTACACACCTTCAGAGGCAAAATCAGGCCAGAGAAGGGAATTGTCTCCATATCCGTGAGAATGACGGAGATTCTTGTTCTTTATCTGTGGGCCTCCAGCATTTTGTGCTGTTCTCTCTGCCCCCTCCCCAGCCTCACGCAGGATTCAGACAGGTGATGTTTTTATTTGTTACAGCCCTCCCTGCTCACAATGAAACATTCTTTCTTTTCATTGTACTGTTTGTTTGTGCTGCTTTGGAAAATTCAAGTCATGGGTTCTGTTTTCTAAGATCATAGACTCAGAGTCAGAGAGACCTTACGGACCCTTTCCTGATGGCCTTAGCCAGATCTCTTAACCTCTCATGGGCTCTGTTCTCTCATCTCTATGTAGCCAAACTCTGG
The DNA here is from genome assembly GCA_028646595.1 of Phalanger gymnotis. NCBI lineage: Eukaryota > Metazoa > Chordata > Mammalia > Diprotodontia > Phalangeridae > Phalanger > Phalanger gymnotis. Next base: position 329,473,363 of record CM053626.1, on the reverse strand, counting down.
GGTTCCTCTCCCAATTACCACTCACTTTGGCAAGATGAGTTAGCAGAGGGGAGCTGCTATTTCTCCTCTCAGTGTTCATTTGAAGGGACTAACAGAGGAGTGAGGGAGGGATGTCTTCTAGTGGTATAGATCAAAAGCCCACATCACTGTGTTTCCCCCAAGATTAACTCTTGATCAGTCAGCCAGTCTTAATTACCTTTTTTATTAGAGATATTTGCTAAGGGGATATAGTAAGAAGAATTGGTATAAAATATCCCTCCAAAGTCGTTGACACCTTCTCCTTCCAATGAGCAGGTCCAAGGGAAAGTGGGCTGATGTTTAAAACACACAAGGTACAGGGATAACTCACAACTCCAATTGTCGTCTGGGCTTTTTGTAGAATCCCGATGCTTCCTTTCCTCGGGTGTCCCCAACGTCCTCCACTCCCGATGCAGACACTGTTATCAATGACCGCCGTCCTGGGACACAGCTGGGACCCTGAGGAGCACCCGGAGTCCTCTGACCCTCCCAAGATCACAAAACTGTCATCTGCTCCAGGGGAGGAGGTGATCCAAGGATTTTTTCTCCTCCATACCACACGAGGAGGAATGGTTCTCAGCTCTGCTGTTAGATATATAAATGCCTGGGTGGTTAAATGGCTTCCCATTTTGGGGCACGAATGCTTCTCCTTAGGAAAGGCCGACACGTTTTCATTAGAATCCCCTTCGGTCGGCTTCCGAGGCCTTCATGGTTCTAGTCTAAGATCCTTGATTGGATGGTTGATGCAATAACTCAATAGAGGCGTTCTCACGTGCTCGAGTTCCGTACTTAAGTAGGCGTGGTGATGGATTGGGCCAATAGCTCCCCACGCTCACAAGTAAGATAGGTGTAAGAACAGCTTCATCAAGTACCTCGCGGGTTTTGCTGTAAGACCCAAATGAGATAATGTATTTAAAATACTTTGCGGCCCTTAAAGTCTTAGAGAAATGTCAGCTATTTTTACTACTTAGGCTGTTGAGTGAACCAGAGAGCAACAAAATCTGCATTAAAAAAAGTCTGAGGAAATAGAATTAGTCTTTGTTCCAGAAGTTGTACTTGCTTATATTCACTCACTTGTTTAATTTTATGGAGTTCTTCTCCCACCTGTAAAAGGTACTAAGTGAAATATGTTTCATTCCCCGGATTCCCTTTGGTTGACATTCACAAATAGATCAGCTGTTGTGTGCCTCAGTCAGACCTCCTAGATATAAAAGTGCCATAAAGCCTGCGCGATCACCACCTGCATGTAAAAAATGCCAGCAATAACTTACCCAAATATTTCCAGTGAAAGTATGACTTTGACCCAGATGGCAAACTAGGCCGTGCTGGCAATAAATCTGTAAGCCGTAAACGGGCAGGTGGTAAATCTGCCCTCATCGCTGCTGTTTTCTCAACACTTTATCTGTGCAGCCTTTTTCTACAGTAATAACAGGCTGAAAATATGGGTGAAGAATTCAAGGAATGATTCTCACTTCACCTCTAGATGCTCCGAGGTGTCTGAGTGCCAGAATTGGGGGTGGGGTGAGGGCTTTGCTTAGAGATTATAGTGAGTGGAAACAACATATTGGATCATGAGAAAAGGAGCAAAATGACGAAGACTCAGACTTTATACCCTTCCAGTTTGGGCACAGACCCAAGTTTCTAGCATATGGAAGTTCATTTCTATATATGTACCACAGTGGAAGGACAAAGGGTGGGAATGCCTCTGATTGGTTCTGGGAACTAGAACTTTGTCTCGATATTTGCAACCTGAAGAGTTGAGTGCCTGACCGTAAAAAGGGATAGATATATCAGAGAAGCCTCTTCCTCTATTAAAGTGGTTGCAAAGAAATGGCCCCACCTTTTCTTGAGGATTCTTTTTTAGCGCTTTTCTTTCCTGAACTTTCAGCAAGGGGTGGAGAGGGAATTTTTTCCGTCTCCCCCTAGTATAGTCAATGCTTAGGTTATAGCAGAAGATGAAAGATTCCTTACCAAAATGGAAGAAAAGAAGTCAACCATGGAGATAACTTGGTAACAGAATGCCTAAAGAAAGTCTTTCTGCAAATTAAATTTCTTTGTCAAGGGATGAAAGAAAAAAATCTATATCCATACACATATCTATATCTATGTACATACATACATACATACATACATATAGATATGAAAGAAGCCCAAATTCAGTTAAGTAAGAAAGGGGATCCAGGCACTTGGTGCTGGTTGACAGTGCACTTTTTGGCCCTCTAGAAGAGATAAGTTCTTGACAACCCTGAGGTCATTCCCTGAGACCAGTTGTCCTAAGGTAGTTGTGGGAGGGGGGAGGTTAGGAAAGGGCTCACCCAAGATTCAGCTAGAGAGTTCAGAGAGAAAGAAAAGTCATCTAGTACTTTCTTATGTAAAAGTATTATTTTTACTAAGGATTGAGCTCAATTGCTTCTAGCATCGTCAAGACTCACATCTTTAGCCCCCCACCTTGCCTTCAGAGTCAACTTATCAAAAATCCTTAATGCCAAAAGTGATTGCTTTAGTTACAGCATTAATAACGGTTCTGTTAAATTCCTGTTGGTGATTAGATCACCTGACTGGAAAATGGACCAATGAACTCTGAGAGGAGCGATCAACTCGAGAACATGTTGAGGCGTCAGCGCCCCTGACAAGGCCTTCTGCAGAGCTTCTTTGTTTGGTTGGTTTGGGTTTTTGTTGTTGTTGTTTATTGTTGTTGTTTTGTTTTGTTTTGTTTTTTTTATTAAGAAGAAAGCAACCATTAGGTCCCCGAGCCTGAAGGAAAATTCTAAAATCCTTAGCCATCCTCCAGCAAATGTCTTTTATAGAGCATTGTGTCTTAAAGCCAAAGATTTTAATAATAAGAATAATTAATGCTTTAGCTTGTCGGCATTGTGAAGGTAGAATACTTTGTAATGATTACGTTTCTTCTTAGTGAAGCTGGTTTCGTTACGGTTTTTTCTGCTGGCGAGATGTCTTGCATCCAACAACTTGTGCTTACTAATATTTGTTTCATTGATTAATGTTGTATTGAAAACAAAACTAAGAGTCAGAGTGGAGCTCTGATTTGAGAGTCAGAGGATCTAGGTGCCGCCCCCATGCTGACTCTGCTACTTCCTATCTGCGCCACCTTGTCTAACTCACTCTACTTCTATTTGCCCCATTTTTTCACCTACAAAATGAGGAGGTGAAATTGTATCTGTTTGAAGGTCTATTCCAACTCTTAAGTCTATGATTCTATATTTTTTTCAGAAGTCTTAAAAAAAAGAGTTCCAATTGACTGTGATATTTTAGGCACCTGCACCAATAAAGAAATCATTCATGCCCTGTGGGTTTTCTCTCAAATAGGAGGTCATTTCAGCACCAAGGCAATGCTTTACCCAACAGGGGAAAGCTGAGAGCCGTTCCTCCCTACCCAGGGGAATCACATGGTTAGGAAGAAACAAGCTCTGTGTCTCGTTCTCCCCTGGATCAAATGAGAACGTTGTGAACTTGAGAGGGGCATAGGAGTCAGAGTGCTCCTCAGGGTCTTAACACTGTCCCCAGGATGGCAGTCATTGGCAAAAGTCTCTGCATCAGGAGTAGACAACAGCTGCAGAAGTAGCAGCTGCCCTCTGATAACCCATTCTGTCAGTGGGAACAGGAATTGGAAGAGGAACCCCCACCCCCACTCTGCAAGGCTCCAAAGACTTGAGAAAACAGAGCCCATGAGAGGTTAAGGGTCATCAGGAAAAAGGTCTCTCTTGTTCTGAGTCCATGATCTTATAAAGCAGAACCCACCTCTTGAATTTTCCAAAGCAGTAGGAACAAACAGTATAACCAAAAGGAAGAATGTTTTTTTTTGTGATCAGGGAGGGTTCTAACAAATAAAAACATCACTTGTCTGAATCCTGCGTGAGGATGGGGAGGGGGCAGAGAGAACAGGACAAAATGCTGGAGGCCCACAGATAAAGAACAAGAATCTCAGTGATCGTGTGTCTCATAGATGTGGAGACAATTTGCTCCTCCAGCCTGATTTTGGGTTTGAGGATGTGTAATGGATGACCTGGGGAAGAGCATGAGAGACCTCTCCATACAGACTAGGTCTATACCAAGTTCAAAGAACTTCTCAGCTGGAGACAACAACTTCCATGGCTGCTGTTCAAAGCATTCTCCCAAGATGCATTTAGAATAGCAAAAGAAAAAATTCTTAGCCAAGGGCAACAAGCTTTCTGTATCACTTCCATTGGTTTAAAGGACTTCATGACTCTAGTTGGAGGTCCTTGGTTGGCTGGCTGATTGATTGATGCAGAAGAGATCTTCTCACTTGGTTGAGCTCTTTAAGTAGGGCAGGGTGATGGATTGAGTCAATGGAGGGCTGCCCTTCCATGAAAAAACAGCAGCATCACTAAGGCTCCAAATAGATAATGTATAGAAAGCAGTTTGCTATTCTTAAGACTGGATAGAAATGTCCACTGTTTTTTTATTGTTTATCGGTGTAAAGCTAACCACAGACCCACAAAATCTACATTGAAAAAAAAAAGGCTGAGGAAAAGGAATCAGTTTTTCAGAAGTTGATGGATAAATGCACATATGTGACAGCAAATTTCCAGTGCAAAAATGAAGCTCACCATGTGTACGTGTGTGTGTGTGTGTGTGTGTGTGTGTATGTGTAATTTAACCTAAACACTCTGGATAAAACTGATGCTAAGCTAGAAGTGTTATGATCCAGATTAATCAGAATCCGAAGGAAAAGTTCCTTTTATCAAGGGTCTCCATATTCTTCTGAAACATCAATAAATTATTAACAAATGATGAATCATGGCATAGCCATTTTTCCTTCCTGCTTAGCCTTCTTTTGTATTGTGCTGAGTCTATAGTAGAAGCAGGTAGAGATTCTTAAAAGGCTGATTTTCAATCATAATGCTCGTAAGGGTTAGTCATGTAAATAAGGAAAAAGAGGAAGAGGAAGAGAAGAAGGAGGAGGAGGAAAAAAGGAAGAGGAAGAGAAGGAGGAGGAGGAAAGAAGGAAGAGGAAGAAGAAGAGAAGAGAGAGGAGGAGGAAAGAAGGAAGAGGAGGAAGAGGAGAAGAGGGAGGAGGAGGAAAGAAGGAAGAGGAAGAAGAGGAAAAGAAGAAATTCTATTTTTTTTTCAAATTGAGGACTAATTGCTATGTATGGAAGGAAAGAAGAGCTCAGAGGACCAGATAAGCTATTATTTATTGCAATTTCTGTTTGCTTTCAGGTAAGTGAGAACGCACTACTTTACTTTAAAAGCTTAACATAATTTCCTCTGGGGAGGAAAAGAAGCACATGGTTTGTATTTTATGGGTGTCTGTCTATCACACTGTGCAAAATATCTCATTTTCTCCTATTGTTCTACACCTTTCAAGCACAACGTTGTGTAGGATGACGGGAGCTAAGGAATGTAATTATGTGAAAGTTTCTATTCATTTTAATGTTAATGGTTTGGTGAGTTCAAATCTAGAATTACCTGGAATTACCAAATAATTTCAAGATTCATGTTTTTGTTTTGGTTTCATTTTAAGGAAAATCAGAGGGATATAGGAAAAAAGATAAAAATGGAAAATCATGAGGATAGAAGGAAAGGGAAGAAGTTTTAAAGTTTATTGGCTTGGCAAATCCATGAAATGCTTGTATCTTGGAAAAGAGAAATATATATATATATATATATATATACATATATAAGCATATATATACATATATATGTAAATAAGTATACAACTGTTATCAACTAGCTGCATGGCTTTAGACAAGTCCTATGATCCTGAGCCATGCTATCCTTTGCCCCAGAAATAAGGATTATAATATCTGAGTTGCCTAAAAGCAGCAATTTGAATCGTGTCTCTTCAGTACCCAATTGAGTTCAGAACTTGAAAATATATATGATTTGGTATAGTATATGGAGGGGAGGGAATAAGCATTTATGCAGCACTTACTGTGTTCCAGGCACTGTGCTAAATGCTTTACAGAGATCATCTTGTTTGATCCTAACAACAACCTCCAAGTTAGCTGCTACTATTAGCCTCATCTTACAGTTGAAGAAACTGAGGCAAAAAAAATTAAGTGGCTTGCTTAGTATCATACATCTAGGAAATGTCTGGAGCCAAATTTGAACTCAGATCTTCCTGAATCTAGGCCCAGTACTCTATCCACCCAGTAACACCCAGGATAGAGTGAGCTTACTATGATGCCCTGCACATATAAAAAAAATGTTTATTGACTAGGGAATTCCTTCCCAAAATGTAACTAAAAACCTTAGCCCTTAAGTCCCAGAAAATTGTTTAAGGAACAGAATGGATGAGTGACTTTCCATGGAGACTCAGCTAGTGACTGTCATAGGTAAGGTCTAGAGTCAGGAAAAACTGAGTTCAAATCTTCTCTTCTTGATCTACTAGCTGTGAACCATGAACTTATCTTCTCTGGGTCCCGGTTTCCTCATCTGGAAGAGGAGGGGGTCAGATTAGCTATGCATTTAACGGACCTACAAGCCCATTGCTCTATCTAATATGCCACTCTGAAGGGAATCTCTGTCTCTCTCTCTGTCTCTCTCTGTGTCTCTCTGTGTCTCTCTCTCTCTCTGTGTCTCTGTGTCTCTGTGTCTCTCTGTCTGTCTGTCTCTCTCTCTCTCTCTCTCTCTCTCTCTCTCTCTCTCTCTCTCTCTCTCTCTCTCTCTCTCTCTCTCTCTCTCTCCATCTACTGGCTATTACACATCTTTAGATCTACCTCATTTATCTTCCATCATCTACATGTATATGAATATGTATATATAATGACTAAGATTTACATGGCTAAGTTTTGCAAAAGACGTTACCAATGTTATTTCACTTTGTTCTCACAGCAACCCTGAGAGGTAGGCACTGTTGCTGTTACCATTTCATGGATGAGGAAAGTGAGAAGCTTGAATTGTGACTTGCCCAGGCTCACATAGCCAATAAGTGTCTGAGTTGGAGCTCAGATCTGTGATTCCACATCTAATTCCTCCCCCACTGCACCACCAGCTACCTCTATAAGGAACTCACGTATTCAGACAGCAACATGAGTGCATGTGTATATGCGTATCCATATATTGATTCGTACACACATGTGTGCGTGCATAATGTATTATTCAAGCAGGTCATTAAAACAGGATCCCAAACTCCCAGAATCCTGAGACCACAGAGCTCGAGAGCCGAAAGGCTGTCTGATCCAAAGCGGTTTGCAAAGGGATCTTGGACCAGAATTTAAGCAGGATGTTGATACTTCTGACATATGTTTCTTGGTTTGCTATTTCACGCGGTTTACATTTTTCAGCTATTTCAAAGCTGTCTTCAGTTTTCTTATGCTCAAGTTATAACAGAATTCCCCAGTTAAATCTTATAAAAGAGTTAATTGCTGGTTTTAAAATTGTGAGTTGGAAATTTTCATCATCATTCTCTACCTCATGTGTATTTAATAGGGGATGATGGTGATTTCTCCTCTCTTAGCACAGTAGCAGGTACACAGTAAGTGTTTATAAAGGCTCCATCAATTTATCTATCTTTTTTGTGGTAATCAGTGATTTGGAACTGGAGGAGACCTTAGAGATCATTGAGTACGATTGCTTTTCTCCTTTTCACAGATGAATAAATTGAAGCCCAGAAACTTTGAATGACATGCCAAGATCACATTGCAGTCACATCCAGGTCCTCTTACTGCCAAAGTCAGCACCGTTTTCACTACATCACACTAATATGACCATAGCTTGATACTTGTAAGAGTCCTTGGATAGTATCAAGTTCACCCTCATCATTTTAAACACAATGACATATTCTCGGAAATGACTAGCCCAAGGTCTCACAGTAGTAAGGAGAGAATTTAAGGATCAAATTCTGGTGAGTCCAAATCCAATGACCTTTTCACAACATTAAATCCCTCCTTTGATGAGAAGTCCAGACTGATTTCCTTTAATGCTGGTCTCTTCTCCCTGTTAATTATCTCTAATCTATAACATATGCATCATAGTTATCCATAGTTGTCTGCATGTTGTCTCTCCCATCCCCCATTAGACTGTGAGTTCCTAGGGAGAGGCAACAATCTTCTCATTTCTGTGTGATCCCAGCACTCCACTCAGTGCCCAAGACATTGGAGGCATTTAATACCTATATATTCACTGAATGACTGACCATAACACTTTGCCATATATGGCAGAATTGAGGGGTAGGGTTATCATTGAGCAGGGAGGATTAGAAATTCTTTTTGGTCTTGGGGGGGTGGGAATCAATAATTTCCCTCGGAGGGCCTGAGAGACTTAATGAATCCTTCTTTTCTTTCCTCCCCTCCCCATAACCCTTCCCCCCCTCCATATATTCAGGGCCATGTGAACACTCACACAAAAAGATCAGAACTCTCTTCAGCAGGTGTGGCTCAAGTAGACTTTGTGCTAAAAAAATAATAAATCAATCCAAGGCTGGGTAAGGGCACTGAAGCCACGCGGCCCCCAGCCATGTGAAGCTGTGTTGGGGAATGCCACTGGACTTTCTTTTTAATTCTAAAAGGATTCAGTGCCTTCTTTTCCAGACTGAATCAAGAGCTTCTCAAAAGAAGAGGAGTGATGAAATATTTTATAATTAGGGAGGAGAAAAGTTGCCCCCCAATTGTATCCCTCAAGATGAGCACCACTGACATTCCAGGTGTAATGTATCTCTCAGGGGATTAAGTTTATTTAAGAGGAGGTGCCAAGAATCAAGAGTTAGAACACAGTGAAGCGTAGGAGGTGGAAATTCTACTGCTAAATTAGGAGCAGATGTTCGGGAGATGCTTAAAGCCTCTACAGAAATGGCAATGAATATGAGAGAGGAATCCACACATCATGGGGTTTTTAGACACTTATTGTCATTGTTTTTTTCCCCTTTTTCTGATCATCATAGATTGGGGAGGTAAGAGAATGATAGAATCTTGATGTTGGAAGGGAGGTCAGGTGGTCCAACCTAGCCCTGAACAAGAAGCTCTTTAGTAAGCTCTCCATCTGGGTGATGTCCAGCCTCCGCTCATAGACACTGGGGGGAGGGAGCAAATACACCCACTGGACTTTGGTTAGCATGAGGTGGCTTGGGTGTGGTTTGGCTTGGTTTCTCTCCCTTATAGCTAGCTTCAGTTTATCTCTTCATAACTTTCACCCATTCCTCTGTAGTCAAACAGAATCAGTTATCATGAATGTCAATATCTATCTGTGTACATATATATGTATATGTATAATATACATATACATACACACACATACATGCATGCATACATATACACACAGTGTTTGCACACCTTAAAGCACTATGCAGTTGGTGGTAGAAGTGTTAGTGGTGATGGTCCTAGCAGTAGCAGCAGCAGTGAATAACAACAGTCAGCAGCACTTAGGTGCCTGTTATACGTCAGCCACTCTCCTAGATGTCAGAGATTCAAGTCATGAGAGCCAGCATTCATGCAGCACTTAAGGTTTACAAAGTACTTTAGACATATTCCTTAATTTATCCTCAAAAAACTTGGGAGTTTGGTGTTATTATTATACACACGAGGAAACAGTGAAAGGCAACGGGTCACAAGGCTTGTAAGTGACTGAGGCC
>CM053626.1:329404719-329456744 GCA_028646595.1 Phalanger gymnotis | reverse complement strand
CAAATATTTTAAGTACTATTTTGCCAAAGAGAGATTTCATTTGTTCTACTTTTCTCCAAGGGCAAAGCTATGGTTAAGGAGAGGGAGTTAAAAGAGAAATATTCCTATGAGAGAAAAAAAAACACTAAATAATAAATAGAGGTATCCCCAAAGAGCAACAGGTGCCCCCTCATTAAAGATCATTAGGTAAAAATTGAATAAGCGTGCATTTGGTAGATTCTAGAAAGGAGTTTTGTTCTTGTGTGGGTTAAAGTCGATTGACTCTAAGGTACCTTCCAATTCTTTACTGTGTAAACCGGTGTATAGATACATCTTAAGGATGCAGAAGTGAAGGAACTCCAGATTCCTGAAAGAGAGAAGTGTTAAATGTGCTTCAGGAGTCAGGTTCAGGAAGGTCAGAGGAGATAGAATCTTTTGCTTAATGTAGCCATGAGGTACTGCTGGTGGGCAATGCCTGAGAACAATCAATTCTGTAGTCATCCCTATGTGCTATGCCCATCACGCGGTCACACTACAGATCTGATTACTGGCCTCCTTGCTGATGCTGTAGCGGGACACAACATATCTCAGTTCTGTTTATTTTCCCATGCCTGAAAGGCTCTACCTCTCCATCTGTACCTCTTGGTTCCCTGCGTTCCTTCAAATCCCAGCTAAAATTTCCCAATCCACAGGAAATCTTTTACAATCCCTCTTTATTCTAATGCCTTCTTTTGTTTCTTTTCTGTACATCATACATATAACTTTCTTGTACATAGCTGGTGCATGTCTCCCCCCACATTCTACAGGGATCTCCTTGAGGGCAAGGACAACCTTTTGCCTTTCTTTGTATCCCTAGTATTTAGCGAAGCACCTGACTCAAGGTACACCCTTAATAAAGCTGGCTGATTGACTGATCGCCAAGTTCTACCCACTCAGAAATCTGGCAGCCTCTCTCTCTCTCTCTCTCTCTCTCTCTCTCTCTCTCTCTCTCTCTCTCTCTTTCTTGTCTCTGCCATATTTGTTTCCTTAGTCTGTGTCCTTGTCAGCCCTAGAAGGAGGAAGCATAGTCAAAGTCCTTGTAAAAATCATCAATGGATATGGGTACCTATCTTTGTGGGGAGAATAAAAAAGAAGAGAAGAGGGAAGAAGAAAATTATCCAGAGAAGTGTTGAAAAAATGTTGTTGGTGGGGACCTGGAGGCCATAACAACAATAATAACATATCAACTTACATTTATATAACATTTTAAATTTTTTGGATACACATATAGAAAAGGGTGTGCGTGCGCGCGCACGCGTGTGTGTGTGTGTGTTGATGACTCTCCAAGTAAGAGTGAGGCTGATGACTTTGTGCAGGTCTGCCTTGCTTAAATCCAATCATTGGTCCTCTTTGAAAATGAAGGACAAACAACAACAAAACCCTCACAGCACAGCTTTTCATCCTGGGACCCCAGAACATGAAATCACCTTTGTGACAGAATCTCCCACCCATTACCTGAGATTGGCTACTTAATGATAAAGCCATTACTTAGATGATAGTGTATTATGCTTACCTACACATCTATCTACTCCTGTCTACCACCACCTGACACACACACACTTACAGGTCCTAAAGCCTTTCCCATATAGATTTATAAATGATAGGACTCATATAATAGAAAGTTGAATAGTAGCAACAACTCAGCGGTCTGCTCCCCTGGATGTAACCTGTGAGAAAATACAAAAGAGCCTCATACCCACTGAAAATAATAGGAGATGGCCTGGCAAGCCAACGGAACCTGCAGCAGCTGGAAATTCAATAAAATTAAAACATTGCCAAGACACCAAGGTGAGCAATGGGATGCTAGCAAAGGCTTCAGGAGATATTAATAACTATGAATCCTGTTGTGGCTTGTGTGAAACCTGAGGTTTGCAGACACAAAAAGGCAAGTATCATTCTTCTGAGACTGGCTCATTTTTGAATGGTCTCTCAAATGCCACACTGTTCCGAATGGTATCAGGATTTGACTTCTCATTAAACTCTTTATTTCTTTTAATTATTTTTACAAGCATTTCTTTTCTCTCTTTCCCATAAGGTGACCTCTCCATGGAGGAGGGGGGGATAACAAAAAAGAAAACAAAAACCTTGTAACAAACATTCATAGAAAACCAAAATAAATTCTCCCATTAAATCATGCATCTTTAGTCCATCTTCTCTGTATCAAGAGGTGTTGGAAAGCATGTTTCATCCTTCATCTTGAGCCCTCTAGAATCCAGGTTACCATGGAGTTGATCAGAGTTGTTTGTCTTCACAGTGTTGTTTTTATAGAACAAACTATTCTGCTCCCTTTCCTGTGCATCAATTCATAAAGTCTTCTCAGGTTTCTCTGACGCTGGTCCTTTTGTCATTTCTCATAGCACAGTAAGGTTTCATTGCACTCGTATAATGTAATTTATTTAGCTGTTCTTTAATTGATGTGAATTCCTTTAGCTTCTAGTTCTCCACTACAGGAAGAGCTGTTACAAATATTTTTTGTCCCATTAAATGATTTAAACATAGAATATTTCTTTAAAAGGAGAGTCTATTTCTATATACTGAAGAACCCTGGAAAGAGCATACATTCTGATGGCCCTTTGACATAAACCATTGGCCTTCTGCTTTGTGAAAAACACATTAACCTAGAACCTAGTATTTATTGTAAATCAACCTGATGGGGGTGGGGAGAAACTAATAGATGCATATTTAAAGTTAGAACACCAGTTCATTTCATTGAGTCAAAAGCGGGTAATAAGTGACAAGAGTAGATTGTAGGTTAAAACCATACATTGACGTCTCCTTCTCCTTTGAGTAATTCACATGAACCACCCTCTGGGAGAGATGAAGAAAAGTGCTCAAAGAAAGGAAACTAGAAGAAAAAAAGAGAAAGTAAAAGGGACAAATCACAGATAAGAGAAGACTTGAGGGAAATATGATAGCTGCCTTTGAGAATTTGAAAGGCTGTTCAGGTGGAAAAGGTATTAGAATTATTTTTTTGACCCCATGGGGCAAAACCAGGAATAAGAAACCTATGGAATATAAGCAGTGAGAATATTTAAAGGAAACACAAGAGCTCCCTTAAAATATTTGAAATGTTCTAGTGTAGGAGGAGGATTCAAATTACTCTAATCAGTGCCGCTGGGCAGAAATCATCAAGTAGCCATTGCACATGGGCAAAGTGAGGTTCAATGTAAGGGGAAGAAACTTTAAAATTCAGAGTTATAACTTAGTGGAGTGGGATACTTTGAGGAAACCATGGGTTCTCTTGGGTGGTTCACTGGCCTTCTGGCTGCCAGGAACAGGACCCTCTGTCTCTCAGATCTGGGCATTCTCTCTGGCTGTCTCCATGTCTGGAATATTCTCCCTCCACCCCAACTAGTGACCTCCCTGGCTTCCTTTAAGTTGCAACTAAAATCCTGCCTTCTAAAGCAATACTTCCCCAATCCCTCTTAATTCCAGGGCTTCTCTCTAATAACTATTTCCTACTTATTCTATGAGGGAATTCTTGATCATTTATAAATTGGACAAGAGGACATTGGAAGTCCCTCCTAATGAGACAATCCATCATTCCTTAAGATAAACATAGTAAAGAGGAAATAATGGGGGTGGGGGGGAGAAGGAAAGGAAGGGAAGAGAAAGTGGAAAAGGAGAGAGAAAAGGGAGAATTCTTGTATTCAATATATTTGGCACTGTGCCATAAATAAACTAAATTATTCTATTTTAAAGAAAAAAAATTCCTCTTCTATAAAGTTTTACATTACTTTCTTAAAAAATAAATGCTGTTTAGTAGCATACTAGTCAGTTGCTTCAGGTACTATTAAGCATTATAGCTCTCACCCCGATAGAAACAGGATGTTACGGCTGTCATAGCCCAATTTTGCTGACTCCCTACCTGTATGGTAACATTACATTGGTAATAAAGCTCTCATTCAGCTGGAGAATCTCCTGTCGTTTCGAATCCGTTTTCCTCCGTGAAATAACTGACCGGCGGAAATTAACTATTGTTACTACTGTTTTTGCAATATGTTTGAATGGTAGGAGGTCTTCCTATCTCTAGAGATTAAAAGGCTATTCAAAGAACATTAAAAACAAAGAGAACAGAGATGGGGAAGAGAGAGAGAGAAAGACAGAGAGAGAGAGAGAGAGAGAGACAGAGAGAGACAGAGACAGAGAGACAGAGAGAGAGAGACAGAGAGAGAGAGACAGAGACAGAGACAGAGACAGAGAGACAGAGAGAGAATATTATGAGATTCAGGCTATTTGTTAGATGGCCTAGGGAGTGCCCTTGTATTATTCCTCAACTGAGAACCATACCTCTATCTGTTTATGTTAACAAGTGGATGGATCTGGGTGACTACATTGTGACTACCATTGTACATATAAATATTTGGTTTCGGTATAAACACAGAACGTTATTTTCAGATTATCATGTTAAAGGATCTTTTTTATTAAGGAAAAGATGTGCTTGTTATTACTCTTAAAAATACAGCAATTCATTCATTCATTCATTCATTTTCCCCTGGTTCTGCTGCTAACTGACTGGTTGTTCCCACTGATTTGCTTTTTTCAGTCTTCATCCAGTATGGCACTGTCCATTAACCATGGGGTGTCCTCCAAGAGTCTATCTTGAAACCTGTTCACTTTTACCTCTATATAATCTCACTTGGTTATTTCGGAATTCTTCTAAGCCTCCAAATTTCTAGAGATCCTCTCTATGATATCTCAGACAGGTAATCATCAATCTTTGCTTGCATACCTCTATTAAGGGAAAATTCAATTCCTCCTGATATAGCCCATTCCACTTAAAGGCTATTTCTTTCATCTGATATTTCTGCATTACTTAAACTTTCCTTAGGTGAAAATCTGATTCCAACTTCTTCCCAGGCTACAAAGTGCATCCTTTGGGGTCAGGCAGGCTATGTCTTCTACAGGACAGGCCTCAAAGTCCTTAAAGTCAAGAATTATGAAGGATTATATCATTATATAGTTATCACTGATCTTCGAAGTAGAAATGAAATTGAATTAGAAGTATAAATGAAAGTAAATAGAAGCTAGGAAGAAAATAGAAAGTCAACAGAAGTATAAATGAAAAATGTCTGGTCAACTCATCAATCATTTATTGAGCTCCTAATATATTTTAAGCAGACTGAAATATACCCAATAGTAACTCAATACAGTCTTACAATAAACATGTTTTCAGCTATGCTTTAGCTCTCAAAAAGCATCATTTAATTTACATGGGCGGGGGCTCCAAAAGGAATAATACCTTTGGCGTGAGGGCTACTGAGCCTTTTTCAGGGCTGCTCATCCACCTTTGGTGTTCACCTACTACTCAACTCTCACCTGTGGCTCCAAGAAGCTGTAGCACATGCAGCACAAAACTGGCAAAACCCTCTCAGCAGACAGGCTAAACCGGGTTGAGGATAACCTACAGCCCTCAAACCTATCAGAGACTTAGGGGGATTTTTACCCCAAGGATTTGAAGACTTCCCCTGGTGGAACAGGTGGATGTGAACAATTTGTTCCATTAGTCCGTGGAGGTGGTGGAAGCACCATCACCAGTCATCTTGACTTTGGTCTTACCACTGGAATTTGATGACTCTGGAAGAGAGCATGAGGTTAGCAACTTTGCACAACTCTACCTCACTTACATGCAATATATGAGTGAGTCAAAAGACTTTACCCATGCCTTTTTACTATTCAGCTATTTTACTATGTTGCAGTTTTGGTATTTTACTATTTTACCTTACTCAAAGTCCTGTGGCAATTGTCTAGTACCAAAGCAGCAGGTGCAGGTACACTGGAAGCTGTGGTCATGACCCTGCCCACAGGCAGCACAGGCCATAAGGTTGGCTTCTTACTGCACTGAAACAGCAGTGGCATTCATTAACGCACCGTTTATCTGAACAGCCTTTTGAAGGACAGCACGGCTCACCCCCTGGCATGAGAAAGGGGCTAGAAAAGGTGCCCTACAAATTGGCTGTTTCTCCTAACCCTGGCTTGTTTACTACAGTAGGTGGGGATCTGACCCTGGTATTGAAATGCAAAATGTACAAAAACTTTTTTAAAGATATTTATACTCACCATTGGTACAAGAAATGTGTGCATGCTTATGGACAACACAAAATCAAGTAAACCTGAAAGACAAACAGTTCTTTCTACAAGAGAACCCAGCAGGTATTGCATCCAAGTAGCTGCTCTGAGTGAAACACATCTGGCAGATGAAGGCCAGTTTACTGAAGTCAGAACAGGATACATGTTTTTGTTGTTGTTGTTTGTTTGTTTTTTCTGGAATGGCCACAGTGATGAGGAGCACTGTGCAACTGGTATAGGTTTTGCTATCAAATCTAATTTAGTCAGCAAGCTTGTATACCTCCACAAAGGAGTGAATGGCAAGCTCATGACAATGTGATTACCACTTGCAGGAAAGTACCACGCCACCATCATCAGTGTGTATGCTCCCACCATGATGAACCCTGAAGAGATAAAAGTAAAATTTTTATGAGACCTGAAGACCCTCATCATCATGTGCCAAAAGAGGACAAGTTTATAATTCTAGGTCACTTGAATGCCAGTAGACACAGACTATCACACATGTCGGGGAGTGGTTAAGAGGAATGAAAATAGAAAAAGCAACAGCGAGGTCCCACTTACTACTGATGATTTGTGTATCTCATGTAACATGAACATCATCTTCCATTTACCTAAACACAGCAAGGCTTCATGGATGTAACCTCACAGAAAGCATTGACATTTAATTTGTTTAATTGTTTTTTCAGTCATGTATGACTCCTTGTGACCACATTTGGGATTTTCTTGGTAAAGATATCAAAGTGCTTTGCCATTCCCTTCTCCAGCTCATCTTACAAATGAGTAACTGAGGCAAACAGGGTTAAATGACTTGCCCAGGGTCACAAAGCTAATTGTGTCGGAAGCCAGGTTTGAATTCAGGAAGATGTGCCTTCTGGACTCCAGGCCCAGCACTCTATGCACTACACTACCTAGCTGCCTTATCTGATATTTAATAGACTACATCATTGCAAGGAGAAAAGACAGATAGAATGTGACAATGATGAAAGCAATGTATAGTGCAGAGTGTTGGACCAATCATAGCCTTATCCTCTTCAAGCTAAGCATTTTCCTTCATCAAAAATTGTCACCCCAAGGCAAGATGACTATCAGAAGACTCAAAGATTGGAGTAGTTCTTCATGAAGTAACAGTTTGTTGTTGATTTGTGCAGACAGCTGAACCAACACATGGTTGGCAACAGTGGACTGGAAAAGGAGTGGACAGCTTTCAGAGATTTGGTGTATTTACTCAACTGGGCCAGAAAATTCACAAACATTAAGATTAGTTTTATGAAAATGATGGGGACATTTCTAATATGACAAAGGAGGAAAATAATAAATGTTAGCGAAGATACAGAAAAGTTGGAACATTAATTCATTGTTGGTGGATCTGTGAGCTGATACGAGCATTCTAGAGAACAATTTGGAACTATGCCCAAAAGGCTATAAAAATACCCTTTGATGCAGCAATTCTACTTCTAGGGCTGCATCCCAAAGAGATCATAAAAATGGGGAAAGGACCCAGATGTACAAAAAATATTTATAGCAGATCTCTTTGTGGTGACCAAAAACTAGAAATTGAAAGGATATGCCCATCAATTGGGGAATGGCTGAGCAAGTTGTGGTTTATGAACGTAATGGAATACTATTGTGCTACAAGAAATTAAGCACAGATGGACTTCAGAAAAACCTGGAAAGACTTATGTGATCTGATGATTAGTGAAGTGAGAAGAACTAGGATAATATTGTACACAGTAACAGCCACAGTGTGTGATGACTGATTTTGATAGACTAGCCCTTCTCAGCAATGCAAGGACATAAAACAATTCCAAAGCACTCATGATGAAAAACACCATACGCATCCAGAGAAAGAGCTATGGCATCTGAATGTAGAGTGAAGCAGACTATTTTCTTTTTTTGTTTTGATTTGTTTTGTTTTTCTTTCTCACAGTTTTCCCCATTTGTTATAATTCTCCTATACAACAAGGTTAATCTGAAAATATATTTAATAGGAATGTGTATGTAGAGCTTATATCAGATTTCAGGCTGTCTTGGGGAGGGAGGGGGGAAAGAGGGGGAGAAAATTTAAAACTTAGGGAAGTAAATGGTGAAAACTAAAAATAAATAAACTAATTTTAAAAAAATTGATGGGGAAATTCAAAGGTTGCTAAATGAAAAAATAAGAACTCTATAGGGTTTACCAGCAGGACAATTCATTCATCTCTAAGAAGACGGTGTTTAATTCCACCAGAACTAAAGTGCAAGCAAAGCATAGCAAGATGCAAGATTCTGATTAAGAAGAGAGATGAAATTCAGTTTTATGCTGATAATAACAAGCCAAAGTGTTTTTAAGATGCCCTAAAGGTTATTTAAGGGCCAAAAAAATTTTGGTTCATCTCAACTACTCAGTGCCGATGGAGCCACACTGATCAATTGTAAGGACGTGATCCTGGAGAGACAGGCTGAACACTTCCATGGTGTTCTCAACAGACTGTCATTAACCAATGCTGAAGCCAAGGACCATATACCACAGTTTGAAGTCAATCCCTCTTTAGCCAAGCTTTCAATCGAAGAAGTTTTGAAAGACATTAGACTCCTCTTGTATGGCAGAGAACCTAGTGCTGATTCCATTCTGACAGATATATACAAGGCAAGAGGTCCACTGCTCATACAAAAGATGACTAAAATCTTCCAGCTTATACGGCAAGAGGTGGTTATCCCCCAGGAGGTCAAGTATGTCTCTATTGTCCATCTCTATAAAGGAAAAGGAAATAAGTTGTGCTGTGGCTATCACAGGAGGGGTCTCTCTCTTAGTCATTGCCAGTATTTGGCTGTTCCTTCACCTGGAAGATGGTCATCAACCTGAGAGCCAATGTGTCCTCAGAAAGGGCTGAGGAACAGTCAGTATGGTGTTTGCTGCCTGACAACTCCAAGAGAAATATCATGAGCAGAACAGAGGTTCATACAAAACATCCATTGACCTAACCAAGGCCTTTGATACTATAAATTATTAGGGCTTGTATAAAATCGTGGAAGAATTTAGCTGCTTGTGTGGGTCCTTGATAATGGACAATGCTCTCATTTCCCAGTTAATGGAATGAAGCAGGGCTATGTGCTTTTTCTCATGCTTTTTAGTATAATGTTTTCTATGTTGTTGTCAGATGCCTTCACCGAGGACAAAAATGTTATCAATGTCAGGTACTACACTGACAGTAAATTATTTAACTTGAAAAGGCTACAAGCCACTACTAAAGTAGAGGTCAAGTTAATATACAACTTTTTGTTCACAGATGATTGTGCACTCAATGCAGCCTCTAAGGTTGGGTTGCAACAGAGTATGGGTCAATTCTCTGCCACCTGTGCTAATTTTGACCCGATAATTAACATAAAAAATAGATGTTCTCCATCAGTTAACACTACACCATCCATACATGTAACCACCAGCTACAGCAAATGGAGCAATTTTGAATACTGTGGATGAGTTCACTTGCCTTGGCAGTGTACTTCCCAGGGATGTACACAAGGATGATGGTGTTGATGCCTCCATTTCCAGAGCTAGCTCAGTGTTTGGGAGGTTCTGTAAGATAGTGTGGGAAAGAAGTGGCATTAGACTGACTACCAAACTGAAGGTCTTACAGAGTCATTGTTATATGCCTGTGAAACCTGGCCAGTCTACCAGCACCATGCCAGAAAATTGAACTGCTTCCATTTGAATTATCTTAGGAAGATTTAGAAGATTGCTTGTCAAAACAAGGCACCGGACACTAAGGCTCTCCCTTAATCTTGACTGCCAAGCATTCAAACTCTACCACAGAGAGTGAAACTCCAACTGGGCTGGCCACATTGTTCGAATGCCAAATGTATGTTTACCTAAAGACTGTTTTATGGAGAACTCATACACAGCAAGTGTTCACTTGGAGTTCAGAAGAAGTGATACAAGGATACTCTCAAGGTCTCTCTGAAGAAATTTGCCATCAGTTTTGAGACATGGGGGTTGCTGGCCCAGAACCATCCAACATGGCATGCCCACATTAAAGAAGACACTGTGCTCTGCGAGCAAACCAGAATTACAGTAGCTCAAAAGAAACATGAGGTGTGCAAATTTAGAGACATCTCTATTTCAAGTGCTCAGATGGACGATTTGTGCCCAGCTTGTGGTCAGGTATTCTTAGCTCATATCAGTCTGATCAGTCACAGCTGTACACATTATACTTTGACCCAACATCGTGATATCATTTTGTTCTACTTTAAGTACCTGGGACAACAAGCAACTGACACTAAAAGAGACTAGAAAGTCCTATTCTGGAAGTGAAAGGTGCATCGACATTTGTCAACCACTGAGCTTTGCTCAACATCTCTTTATAAATCTCTTTCTTGGATTTCTTAAGTACCCTTTTGTCCTTTTTCATTTATTCCCTTAAGTGCTTGACTTACTTCTTATCCCTCCTCTTGGGTAGTATACATTCCAATCACATCCTTAATTTAGTTTAAAAAATTAGTTATGGCGGCACAATGGAAGTTAAGCTATGTGATATCATTCAACTCAGCAAACATGCATTAAGCATTAGCTATGTGCCAGGAATACACCCTAGCAATAAGAATGATGGTCTTTGCCTTGAAGAAGCTTGCATTCTAATGGAGCAAGAAAATGCATAAAAGAAAGCTGAAAAGGGAGGGGAAAGGAAAGATATATGTGCATTGGGCACGGTGGGAAAATAGTCCAGAGTCAGGAATGGAGCCCAGTGAAGCATGAGGCATTGAGCACTGCAAGTCTTGGTACTTTCCCTAAAACGAACATTCTGGGGGGAAATGACTGATGAGAGTAAGGGGTCATAGGGGAGGAGTAGATTCCAGGGTCAGAAGATTATAGGGGTAGAGTGATATTTCTGGATAAGAAGATTTCTGCGTCATGATAGAAAAGAAGTCCAGAGAGGCAGGAGCAGAAGCCCAGTGCAGAATTATATGAAGTTTTATCCTAGATGTCTAGGGCTCTGAAAGCTTGAAGACACATTAATGTTCCTCTCAATACTACAGCAAATAATTCCTTATTGATCTGTGGACTGAAGAAGGAGATATATTAAAAGATTTTAAATCATCAATTACTGAAGTCTATAAGAACATTTAGAGTATAAAAGAATATGCCTCTCTGACCCAGTATATACTTATTTAAAAATGGGAGAAATACTTGTAAATGTGTTAAGAATTTTATCTCCAAGTGATAACAGCACCAAAATGATTAAGATACTTCTACAGAAATTTGCAATGAGTACAGAAGAGCTGTCCAGCTTACAGGGGACTGCACCCACGAGCTCTTTATGACTCATTAGTGGGCAGAAAGTAAACATATTCTTAGATCTTAGGAGATGGAGGGGGGCCATGGAGGTCATCAGTCTAATTTAGCTTCAGTCTCTCTCTTGGGCTGCAGTGTCACGTTGACAATTCCCTATTGAAGATGTCCAAACCAGGTATCAGCTCAGCACCTCAAGCTCAACATATCCCAATCAGATCTCCTCATCTTTCACCTTAAATCCAGACCTTTTCTATTACTGTTGAGGGCAACACTAGCCTTCTGGTCACCCAGGTTCACAATGCTGCTGTCCTCCTTGATGCCTCATTCTCCATCATTCCACACATAAGGTGATTTGCTAAATCTTGTGTTTTCCTCACCACAACATCTCCCACATCTGTCTCCTCCTCATCTTTCATTTGGACTATAGCAGGAGCCTCCTAGTTGGTCTTCATAACCTGCCCCCTTCCCACATATCCAGCCTTCTTACCTTTTACTGGCTTCCATTGCTTCTTTCAGGTCCCATCTAAAGCTTCCAGTTTCCCAGAAGCCTTTTTCAGATCTCCTTTGATGCCACTCTTACCTCTCAGTTTGGCCTCAATTTATTCTCTCTATGTCATGTTTTTTTTAATGTAGTTGTTTATATGTTTTCTCTCCCACTATATTGTAAGTTCCTTGAAGACAGACTTTTTTGCTTTTATAATCCCAATAAATAGCATAGTGCATACCACAAGTACATAATACATGCTTGTTGACACGATTTTACTTTTCTCACTCTACACCCTAGCTGCATTCTTCCTTCAAGACTCAGTTCCAATGTCCCTTCCTGCAGGGAGCATTTCCTGGTCCCATCCCCCTGTCCCCAGCACACACACACACACACACACACTACTAGTGCTTTCCTGTGGTGGTAATTAGTGCAGGGCTTTTTGTAGTTCTTCCTTTAATGATTCTGGCCTTTGTTTGAATGGGGCAGGAAAGTCAGATCTTTTGCCTTGGAGTATTTCTCAGCACTAAGACAACTGCACAACCTTGATTAGTACCAGCGGTACTGGGGATTAACTAACTTTCCCGCACCCTAAATGGGACTTTTCAGTGTTCTTCGTGTGAATGCTTCTCAGCACTGAAGTAATCAAGTGCCCCGGGGCTCGGAGACAGGTTGGCATTTTACTTTTGGGGGTACACTCATTGAAAGAATATGGGCAACGAGACTCTGGGCGAGCTGTTGAAATACCCGCCACGCTGGCTTTGATAACCCAGACAGATATCGGTGCTTCTCTGGTAACTATGAATTGTGATTTCAATCAGACCAAGTCTGTCTGTTGATGTTTGTAATTTCTCTTTGTGTTTGCCCTGAAGTTCAGGAATCTGATCTTTTCCCCCTGAACCAAGTGAATGATCTATGTATGTGTAATTAAACTGAGATTGTTAACCCCTTCACGTTGCTTTCCTTAGAAAAGCCAATCAAAACACCTGTGTGAGCAGCCCTCCCTTCTGTGAGCTGCTTGTTGGTGGTCTTACACAGCCACAGTAGCTGCTAGCCACGAGGTTGCTAGATTTCTCTGAGAGATGAGTTACACTTTTTAGTTATCCATAGTCGTTTTCATGTTGTCTGCCTCTTCAGACTCTAAGACTCCTTGAGAACATGAGCTGTTGTTTATGCTTCTTTTTATCCCCAGTGATTAGCACAGTGCTTGGCACGTAATCGGTGCTTAATAAATACTTGAGGAGTGCTTGACCTGCTTGCTATTCCTCTCATAGGTCACTTTACCTCCCTTCTGTCCTTGCCTTTTTGCTGGCTGTTGGCCATTTTAGAATGTTCTCCCACCTCACCTCCATCTCTCAATCCCTGGTTTCTTTAAAGCTAAACTCACACATCACTTCCTACAAGAGTTCTTTTCCAGTCCCATTGGCTGTTGGGGCCTTTCCCCCAAAGGTTATGTTGCATCTGCACCTGTTTGTATATTCCTATATATGTGTATGCCGTTTCTTCCCTTAGAGTGTAAACACCCTGCTTACATCCTAACTAGCTACTGTTTCGTTTTGGACTTTGTATCATCATAAACCAGTATAACATCTGACGCATAGTGGGCATTTGGTAAAATTTTTGTTGCTTGATAGATGTACATGATCCCTTCATTACCAGTGGAGAAACTAAGTCACGGAGTGTATAATTCATCCAAGCTTTCAAAGGTAGTTTAAATAAGACTTGAACTCTATTCTTCTAACTCCAAGTCCAATCCTCTTTATACGGAACCACTGAGGCTGGAGTTAAAAGGGGATATTCCCAATGTGTTCTTCCCTGATCAGTCCACATTGGGAATGCTGTATTCAGCTCTGGGTGAGACGGTTTAAGAAAGATCTCACCAGGCTGGATGTTGTCTTCAATAGGGCAATCGGTTCAGTGAAAGGTCTCAAGTCTATGCTGTATAAGAATGGGCTAAAGGCATTTGAGCTGGAGAAGACTTGGGGTGGTGGGTTAAGCGGTGGGCTAAAGTTCAAATCTATGAGGGGCTGGCATGTGGAAGAAAAATTAGCTTTTCTCTGCTTGGTTCTAGAAGCAGAAGTAGCGACAAGAGTGGGGAGTAAAATAAAAGATTTAGGCTAATTGTCCAGTAGTTTAAAAAAAAACCAACCTCATAACAACTGGAGTTATCTCCAAATAAAGGGCAGGGCCTCATGAAGTATCATGTTCCTCCTTAGTGGAGGTCTACAAATAAGGGGACTGACCACTTCTTTGTGATGCTATAGAAGGGGGCAGGGCAGAAGCATTTATATAACACCTACCGTGAGACAGGCACTGTGCTAAGCACCTCACCACTTCTCTTCTCTATCAAGTATTATCTGCATGGGTGAAACAATGGGGCCTTTGTCCCTTTGTGACTCTGAGATTCCGTGCTTCTATGAGAACTCTAGATGGGAGTGAATGGTATCTGCCCAATGAGATTGGTGTTTCCTCCACATCTCACTGGTTCTGTCTGAGGCCTGACTATGATTCTTCCGGGCCTACATCATTGAGCCCCCCAGGTTTACTTCAGTATGATTGGGCTGAGCCTTGTTTTAGCACCTGCTGGAATACATAGACCGAGGCACACAATGATGCTCTAAGCCTTGCTTGATTCATCTTTAATTCATAGGTTTTGCTGCTGCTCCATTTTCCTGGTGAGTTCTGCTTTGAATATGAGGCCAGGCCTCCTTTTTCTCCAACTCCCAGCATTTTTTACATCATGTCCTTTGTCCTCCTCATGTACTGGTCAAAAGGGCAAGTGACATCACAGAAAATAGCTCAGCATTTCAAACGAATCACCCTCACTTCTGCCAGCTGCTCTCCTCTGTGCAACCCAGGAACAGACCAGTGAGTTCTTCTCAATTCATTTGATAGAAATTAGTAGCCTGAATGGTGTGACCTCTTATTAAGGGACATGAGACTTCAGAGTATCTGAGGTTTCCAGCATTTTTGTGATTCATATTTAAATGAAGGTCCCAGAAGATAGCCCCAATGTGAAACAATTTCTATCAAGAGACCAGAGTCCTTTACAATGAATAATTAAAAATGTAACTTTTCATGTGAACTCATATATTTCTTGGCAGTTGGCATAATATTTCAATAATTCATGTAATTTTTGAATATTATATAGTTAATGTCATAAAGTAATTTCCATGATATTGAATTATAAGAGAACCCACTTAGGTCAGGATGACTAATGATCTCAGAACAGACAGAGTGGCCATTTACACTGGAGCCCAATTTCAGAGGGGGTCTATGAATGTCACCATGCAAATGTCTTGAAAGCACCTGGCACAGGCTGAGGGTTAAGGGTGACTTTTTAAGAGTTGCTCTATGATAAAATTAAAAGAAATCCAACTTTTCACTTTGAGAAAATGTAGAAAGAAATTTCTATCAAAAATATAGGTCTTGATGTATGACCTCTCTTTCATCAAAAGCAGTGAGGAGAGATGACTAGCGTTGAAGTCAGGAAGGCCTGGGTTCAAATCCTACTTTTCCCGCATATGAGTTGAATTAATGTTATTTTTTAAATTCATAGTATTTTTCTTCAAATGAAAACAAGGAACTAGGTTCTCTGACACACTTTATTTCCTATATTTAGCAGCAAATATTACACAGAAAAACCCCTTTCACTGTCCCTAAGCGATGTTCTATAGGATTTATCGTATAGAATGTTAGCATATATGCAGAGAATTTCTACACCAAGAATCCCCTACATTAATGCAATAACAGTTCCAGACCATAACAAAAAGACAAATGAAACTGCAATCCTGCGTTCTCATGTAGAGCTGTGAGCATCAAGGATCACTGGATGGTGGGAGTGGAGGAGTCCTCAGAGGTTAAGAAAACTGTTCTGTGGATCAGTAACAATGCCCTTGATGACCTACCCAATGGATGACCATTCAGTCTGTTTTCTAAAAGAGGCTCACTAGAAGAACTCAGCTGACTTTAGTCCTGAGACTGTCCATCCACTTTTGGTTACTTCTAGTTAAGAAGACTGTTGTTTCGTTTCCATGCCTCAAACCGAAACCTGTTGTCCTCGACATTTGTCCCCTCTTAGGGAGCCAACTCTGCCCATTCTCTGACTCATGTCTGACCACCTCGCTGAGCTCTGTTTTCTATAGGATGATCAAATCTCACTCTTTGCAGTAATACATAACTTTTATTTTTAAGGTAACAATTAGATTTTTGGAGATCACTAAGGCCAATGAAACAAGGCAGAGGATTTATGTGTTTGTAAGTGGATAAGAATTCTTGAAGCCCGTGTACTAACCAAAGAGGCCTCGTGCTGTTGCTGATTCTGACACACATTCATTGTGTGACACCAGACAAGTCATCTAACCTCCTTCTATCCTCAAATTATATTCTGGATGAGATATATATATATATACATATATGAGTTAATGATCTATGTAGGTCATAATATCATAAATTTAGGGCTAGAAGGGATTTTGGAGGCTATCAAGGTCTTCATTTTGCACATTGTGAAACTTTGTCTGAGCTAGGTGAAGTGACTAGCTCTGCCTCCTACAACTCAAAAGTGTCTAGGACAGAATTTGAGCTCAAGTCTCCTGAGAAGTACGGTTCCTATTGTCACCAAGTTTCTTAGGTGAAGGAAATCTTCCTGTATTGAAAAAACTCAGAAGCTGGACTGAAGAGGTATACAGAAAGGCTAAGGAATCGAAGTTCTAACGATCATCTACAATTCATTTTGATAAGGTCTCACAAAATTGCTTTCCGCTAATTAAGATTTGGCAGATTGCATGTATAAACCCTGTAGTTGCCATAAGAGGCAGTGGGGATGTTAATAGAACAGTGGCCATTCCCTATCCCTCTTAGGATTTCTCCCATGTTTTCACATTCGTGGATAGAGAGACAGGAACACAAGTATGGACTCGTGGAATGAAAGAGTGACCTTTCACCTTATTCCTTAAATGGGGGGTAGGGTATTGATATGCATCACAATGGGGACAACTTCCAGAGCTATGAGAAAAAAAAACACCAGGATTATTGATTTAAAACTTGGATGGGACCTTGAAAATCACTAAGTACAACCTAGTTAATTAATATATGAGAAACCTGAGGTCCAAGGAAGCTAACTTGCCTCAGGTGATACCAGGGAAGGGAGACCTTTTTTGATTCCAAGAGTTCTTACTACACACTCAGAAGGAGACTTAGATTCTGGCCTTTGGATATGATCAGGAAAGCCATCATCCTCCAGCTCCCAATAACTGTTGTTTTTAAAAAATGTTTTCAATTAATTTCATTTTTTTTCAATATAGTTTTAGTAACAAGAATATAATTTTTCTCCCTCCCACTCATTCATATTGAAAAAGAGAATAAAGACAAAAACAAAATCTGCGTAACAAATATGCATAATCAAATCAAAATTTCATGCCCATGAAAAAAAATCTCATCATGCACCATAAGTAAATCATCTCTCTGTCAGGAAGTGGAGGGGCAGCTAGGTGGTGCCGTGAATAGAACAATGGTGCTGGAGTCAGGAGGACCTGAGTTCAAATCCAGCCTCAGACACTTGACACTTACTAGCTGTGTGACCTTGGGCAAGTCACTTAACCCTCTTTGCCTTGCTTCTGTCAGGAAGTAGATAATATACTTCATACTTGGTTTCCAGAAATTGTGTTTGGTTGTTAAGTTGATCAGACTGCTTAAGTCTTACAACTCTGTTTCTACAATGTGTTTTACAATATTAGCTATTCCTCTGATTGTGCTTACTTAAGGGATGCTAGGTGGTACAGTGGTCAGAACACTGGGCCTGGAGTCAGGAAGACCTAAGTTCAAATCTAGCCTCAAAAACTTTACTAACGATGGATGTAGCCCTGGGCAAATTACATAATTTTTGCCTGCCTCGATTTCCACTTCTGTAAAAATGGAATAATAATACCAACTACTTCCTAGGCTTGTTGTGAGGATATGATCAAGTAATGTTTTTTAAAATGTTTTGCAGACATTAAGGTGCTATGGAGATACTATTATTGAAAACACGATGTGCTTCGGCAGTTTGAAGTCATCCTTCTGCCAGGTGCATGCCTTCCGCATCTGTCACATGCCATTTTCAGGCCATGTGCTGCTCAACGGAGCGCCCTGTACTCCTTTCTCAAGATCTCTAACTCTAGTGACTTAGCTCTGTATCTCTTATTTTCTGACCGTTGGTGTTTTCCCATTGGCTCTTTGTCTTCATCAAATTCCCCATCCTGGCAGTCTAGCCTGAAGTGACATTCAGTAGCTCTTTTCTTCTTTTCTGTTGCTAGACTGGTGACTTCTAAAGTAGCAGGGGCTAGGTTTCACCGTGCTCAGAGCAGTGGACCTGCACTCAGGAGGACTGAAGCCAAAGCCAGCCCAAAATGTTAGCTTTGTTACTCATGGTCTTGACCATGGTTTCTCAGTATCCTGCCCTATAAAATGAGAGTAAGAATAACTCCCACCTCCTGGGGTTACTGGGGAATAAAAGGAGATAATATCTGTAAAGTGATTTGCAAAGCTGAAATTGCTATATAAATGTTAGCTATTATTATCTTTATTATAGTACTCACCTCCTAGTATTGCTACCTCTTTCGTTTGTAGGCCTAGCTACCTCTGTTATTTTGTGAGTTGATAAATAGCTCTGTCCCACTGGGTTTTTAAGTGTTTTTTTTTTGTATTTTTAATCCTTTATTTTCATGTATGATCATAAAACAAGGGATTAACAGATGGAAATACTCTTATAGATCATTGAGTCCAAGGCCCCAAGAAGCTGCGGCCCAGAGAATTGAAATGATTTGGCCAAGGTCGTACAGGAAGTGAATAAAAGAGATGAGATAATCTTTTTCCAGAATTGTAAGGAAAGCAGATCTCATTCATCTACCTCAAAGTGATGGGTCTCCTAAACAGATCTTCTGGGATTCCTGAGGTCCTCATTGACAGTGCTTGATAGGAAGTACATTGATACATGTGATGGATGTGGATCTCAGCGGGCACATGAGAACAGACTCCAGTTGCATGTAGACTATGCTAGGGATCAAAGAGAAACAGTTGTAGAAACCCTCACCTGACTCCCGTTGACCTGCAAACCCTGCCCCAGCAACTCTTCCAAATCATAACCTGAAATGGAGTTCAAGAATTGGGTTGGGATTGTGAGGGAAAGCACTAGACTTCTTTGGTGTGTTTTAAGGGTCCCTGAAGTGAGTAGTTTGCTGCAGGAAATGCTTATAGGGAAGGCAGCTGTGGTTTAATGTTAGGTCACAGCTGGGCTCTTTCCATTGTGCTGATGTGAGGAACCGGCAGCTGCCAGGGATTTTGCCAGAAAAATCTGCCAGGACCATTCTGGGGGATGTGTGTTGGTTTACTTCTCAAGCAAATGATGTACCTGACAGATTGCTTTCTGTGGGCAGTGGGTAACCCACAGAGATTCTGGTGGGAAACACTTAGAAGGCAGACTGTGATAAAGGAGATAATTGTGCAGATATGAGCATAGGCTCTCTGTGGTGTGTGTGTGTGTGTGTGTGTGTGTGTGTGTGTGTGTGTGTGTGTGTGAATTACTGTTTTTCAACCCACACATTTCACAGCCAACTGTTTATGCCAAGGGAAGGATTGACATACCCTCGAACTACAGCCACAGAGCAGAAAAGTTATATAGCATTGCCATTCATGTGCCGTGTGCCTCCTGCCACTGTTGCTGTTGCCTAGGGGTCTGTCTACTATTATGGGCTGGATTTTAAGTAGTGTTTTTTTCAGACTTCGAACACACCAAGTCAGCTGAATAATAGCCAGCTGTACAGCAGGGGTCTGAAATCCTCGTGGATCAACTCTTGCATGCCCACTATTGATCCTCTAGACCCAATGAAGGGAAAATAAAAATCCATGTGGTCTAAACTATTGACAAAATTACATAATACTGTTTGGTAGAAGTGCTGGAGTTTTCCCCTTTGGTGGAGAAAAAGGTTAGCCCAGATCCTTGCTTTCTAACAAGCATTGATAAATTATTAAATGTATGCAAAGCTGCGCACTCAGGGGGTCCCCAAACCAGGCAATGTTTTTGGCTGACCTTTGGTGACTTTTTAATGTCCTAGACCTTGGTTTTTGAAAGGAAGTAACATGGTTTTGCCTTCCTTCACATCAGAGGATTTAGAACTAGCAGGAACCTTAAAGATCAGTTGATGTGACCCCCTCACTTTAGAGGAGAGGATGTCAAGGTACTAAGCAGAAAAAGTAATTTGCTCAAGGCCATGTAATTAGAAAGTAGCTGGGTCCTTATTTTAACACAAATTCTTGGACTCTATCTCCAGATACTCCACACTGCCTTCTGTTATATTGTTCAAATAGATAAATAATGGCCCCTGGCTTCAGTGAATAGTAAATCGAATAAATTTAGCTTTGAGGAATTGGATTCTAATGCCCACCACAGTGACCCATCCAGAACTAATATATTAATTACATTCCCTGGTAGTTGGACAGAAGTGAAAGGAAGGATAAGATAGAGTGAAATTTGTAGTAGATTTGTACGTCTTTTGTATATTTCTGTAGCCTACAGTCTCTAAAATTATGTACTGTTGACTTTACAACAGTTAGGGTTATCCATCAATAAAGAATGATAGTAGGATTTTGAGCTGGAAAGGAAGTGAGTGGATGTCTAGTTAGAAAGTAAAGTTCAATGCAAAGGGCACTAATTCTTGAGTCAGAGTATCTACGCTCAAATTCCATCTCTGGTTCTTATTCCTTAGACAACCTTGAGCAAATCTCCTAACACTAGGATCTCAGTTTCCTCACCTATAAAATGGAGTATATATGATGTCCCTTGTAGCTCTACATCTCTGATTCCTTCATTTTATAGATGAGAAAACAGAGTGATTAAATAATTTGCCAAAGGTTACTGAGGTAAGAAGTAGAAGAGCTGTATTCTGACCCACCAAGTCTAGCATGGTATCATAGAAAAATCTCTGGGCCTACAGGCAGAGAGTCTCAGTTCAAATCCTGGCCCTGCAATTGGTTACCTATAATACTTTGGGCTTCCCTCAAGACAGCTCAACTCCCACCTATGCAGCCAATGTGAGGCGAGGGGGAGAGTTGCTCCCAATATTGTAGTGAGCCAATGCAGAATGTTCACATGTGTACTCGTTCTCCAGCCTCCAAAATATAGTCCCAGAGAACCTACCACATGGGTGACACAATTTCGTATACCTGGCAATTAGCATGGAGCATGATATTATAGTATGCACTTAATAAATGCTGGTTGACTGTCTGACCACATTCGTTCTGATAAGTTGGTTTTTAGTTGTTTAGGGTTTGAGTTCCCATATCTCCCACTCCCAAGTATCTTCCTCTGACCTAAGTTGCCAGAGAAATCATCCACACCTAAAAATGCTGACAGATCTGTAAAGTGCCGGTGCCACAAGTCTAAGCTTCATGTGCCTCATAGGCTCAATGGCATCATCCATGCCTTCCAAATTCTTGCTCAGAACTGTAAGATGCCATGATGATGGAAATGGCTTCTGAGATGTCAGACCCCTGAGAGGACAGCATCGCCAGCCAGATCCTTTTTGTTCAAACCAGTGACCATCCAAAAGCTAACCAGCTTCCCCTAAAGGGAAATAGAACAGATTTCTTTACCCGTTTTCTGAGCTGACTTTTATTTTCTTCATCATGACTTGTCATGGCAGAATATTCTGCCGCTTCTGCTGCCTTTTCTTGGTGACTGGCCAGAACTAAAAGGGGAAGTGCCAGCCCCTTGGAAGGAAGGCTGTTCCTTTGATCCTGCCAGCCATTATGAAAAATGGAAATGCCAAAAAAAAAAAAAAGCCAGTACCCTTAGATTTAGCCTTCTGTCTAGTTGGTCTACTCAAGCAGTTTGGATAAGCTTCAAGGAAGCAGCTTAACCAGACTAATGCCAGGTTTCCAACCCTTTGGACCTTGATCCAATGGTATAAATATCATTTAGGAACTATAATGGTCAAGCAGTTTTGGTCTTAAGAGTTTTATGTATTTCAGAGGAAATACTTTTAGAGAAGATCCCCTAACCATCAAAAGTAGCCACATATATTTTATAATAAATTAAATCCTTGCTATGGAAATTAGATAATATCTGGATTTACATCAAAAATCCATGGTTGCATAACAAGACATTTCAGTACGGGCAATAAGGAAATGTTTACATGTGTAAACATGCCAAAATGAATTCTTTTGCCAGACATCTGAGGCTCCTTTGAAGTGAGTTCCATGGGCTGTTCAGAATTGCAATCACATTTTCACTGTGCTCATAGATTTCTTGTGCAAATCTCATAGCAACTTTATTCGATTGGTGAACTAGTTCAGCGCTTTCATTATTCTGAAAGTGGTCTGAATTTTCAATAGACTTTTCGTCCATTGCATGGGTCTTGATTATATACATTCCAGAAATCTACCATGTTCCAATGTCTGCGCATGTTTGGGATTTAATAGCAAATAAATAAATAAATAAAACCAGCCCTGCCTTCCAGGAGCTCACATTCTATCAGAGTATTCACTGCGATATTCAAAAGTTCTCAAGCAAACCAAACATAAACTCTTTCCCTTTTTCACATACATAGAATGCTTCATATCCTAGGGGTGGCGGGGGGAGACAGGAGGAAGGAATGAATATTGATGTTGGGCCTATTTTGTGCTAAGTACTTTTGCAAACATTGATCTCTAGGATAACCCAGTGAGATAGGTGTAATTGTTGTCCTCACTTTGCAGTTGAGAAAACTGAGGCAGAGATTAAATAACTTGCCTGTTGGGGTTTTGTAGTGAGTAAATGCCTGAGGCTGGATTTGAACTCAAGTCTTCTGGATTCCGGGCCCGGCACTCTCTCCACTGTGCCATAATCTGCCATGGCCATGACTTGTTGCCTTTTCACTGGGATGTCCGGCCCCTTTCCCTCTACCTCATAGAATTCCTTTTTTTTTTCCTTTAAGATTCGTCTCATATATCTTCTGCAATAAAGCCTCTATTGAAGCCCAACTACAAATGAACTAACAGCATGTAATTGAATATTTTATATTTCTTTGTATTTAGACACTATACACACGTATATATACATACACATGTATATACACACATGTATATACACATACACACATACGAATACACACGTGCACACATATATGCATACACATGTATGTGCGCACATATACAAATACATATATATGTATACACACATACACACATACAAATGCACACACACACACACATACAAATACACACACATACACATACACACGCACACACACACACATATATATACATACACACATACCCACATATACACACACACATACACACACATATATGCTTGCATAGGCACATGTTGTTTCCCTCATTAGAATGGGAGTTCCTGGTGGGTAAAGATTGACTTATTTTCTTTGTGTCTTCGTTGCTCTTCACCACGACCGACACATAGTAAGAACTTAATAAATATTTGATGATTGATTGGTGGAGGAAAATCAGAGTTAGTTGAATTGAGTTATTTGATGGAGATCAGAATATAGTCCATTTAAATTCATCCAGGAAACATATAGCAAGTGGCAATTATCTGAAAGGCATCATGCTATATGTTAGTGACATACAGGTGGGAAATGGCATAATTCGGGCCTTCAAGGAGCTATCAACCCAGTTAAAATGTCAACCATGTGAAAGGTAACAAGATTATCCTATTGTATAGGATAAGTACAAACAGGGAGGGGGGAGGCATCTGGACAAGTTGCAATAAAAAAAAAAACCAAGAGAAGGGTTGGGGAAGATATCACATTTAGCTGAATAGACATATAGGATTGATTTAGGGAGGAGGAGTGACCTAAAGCTTGACCTTGCAAGAAGAGAAAAATTCTACCAGCTGGAGAGGCAGACAGTCTTGTGTTCCAGACCTTCCCAAGTGCACAGGGATGGAGGAAGACAGGGCAAGAATTCAGACCTTCCAGCGACATATTTAGGCTAGACCAGAAGTGTCAAAACACCATGCTGCCTACAACACTTGGAGGATGGCCAAGCCAGCTTAAAATGTAATTGGGAAATATTTAAGACAAACAAAAATACAGGAAAACATAGACATTATCTCATTTTAAAATGAAGTCAAAATGGATCCTAATGTATGAATTAGTGTACCCTATTCTCTTTGAGTTTGACCCCATTAGGTCAGAACATAGAGTACATGACTGTGGTTAATCTGAGATTGAAGTCAGTGTGCATGATAAAGCATTAAGAATTTTGGTTCATTTCCTATGACACAATAGCTGCTAAACCCAATAAATGGACCTAGAAAAGGAGGTCTATTGGCCCATTCTATGTTCTTTAGCTCTTACTACATTTCCTAGCACTGATTTCAAACATCTATTCCATGTTCTACTGTTGTCCCTGGATAAAAGAACAACAATTCTATTAATTCTAAGAGCAAAAAGTAAGAGTAAAAACACTAAAAATATCGAGAGGATTGGAACAAGTGAGTCAGTGTTTATTTTCTCTGCTGAACTAAAACCCTTATTTTTATATGGATTGGACAAGACTAGGAGTGGGTATCAACCTCCAATAGAAATAGGATCCACCGAATGACATAAAGATCTTAACAAGCTGCATATTAACTTAGAAAAGCACACATTTACATGTCCTTTGTATTGTATGTGAAGACATTAAAGTCAGGCACTACATTTTCATCTGTTGGGGGTAGCACTAAGGAATGTTATGGGTCCCGTGCAATCATGTTTGGTATTTGTGTACGAGATGGTTTCTAGTGACCTTTCTTCCTCTGGAGGAAGCTAGTTGGCTCAGTAGAGAGAGTGCTGGAGTCAGTGAGACCTGAGTTCAAATTCTCTCCATTGTTACTTCTTCAAATGCTAGATGCTTTCTAGCTGGGTGATGCTAGGCTATCCCGTTTACCTAGTGACATGCTGGTAAATGTGGAACAATTGATTCTCCAAGGAAAATGTACTCAGGACACATTTTTAAGTCCAATTACCCTTATTGCTATTTTCTCCATCACTTAAGTAGAAGCAATCCACAAAACTATCAAACCCTGATTTAGAAGTTAGCTGATTTCCCAGGTATGATTGTTGAAAATGAAAAGTCAACAATCAGCCCTCACAAGCTGGGATGAACTGTTGTCAACACAGCCCTGCCTGAACTTCTCAGTTTCTTCATAGAAGATGGGGTTAATGATGACACCCACCTCTTACGATTGTTGTAAGGCTCAAATGAGATAACTGAGTTAATAAGTGTTTATTAAAACACTGTCTAAATATTTGCTAATATTTCTATGACTATAATAAATTGTATGACATGTCCTTGTTTTTGATAATCAAGTTGTACCAAGCAAAGCCTCTTTTGCTTCAAAGATGATAAAAGCCAGCTGGTCCATGGGTATTGTCTTTCTAAATCCAACATTCTGATGTTTTATACCTATGTGTGCTGTATGTCTGTGTGAATGTATGTGTATATTGGGGGGGGGTGATCAGAACTGTGATAGTCAGAGAAGGGGAAGTCAAATAAAGGTTATCCCAGGCACCAAGAATGGGAGTGAGTTTTTATTTTTCTTTTGCTTCGTGACATGTCTACTAAAAATCCTTCATATGTACAAAGCTTTGCAAACTTAAAAGAGCCATGTTCATGTGGGCAATTGAAGGGGATATATGGCCCTATATTCTTGAAAGTTGTGCCTGTGGAGGGCAAGTGTGATCACATCCTCCCAAGCTGCCAAGACTTCTCATATAGGGCTGATGATGCATCATATTATCCATCCAGGACCTAGTCAATTAGAGAGAAGTTCACTACCAGGGTAGCAGCAGCATGATTTTTTGGAGGGGTGAGAGGGATTGAGGGCATGGGAACACTTTGTTGGTTCTGGGCCCATGACAGGTCCATAACTATATGTTTCCTAATTCCTTGATCAATTAAGGATCTTTGATTAAGTCATAGAGAGGCTGCCACCTGAGTTGGCAGAGGAAGAACCCATCCTACAACTTGACAGACTCCTAAAGGCTTGAGGTCGTGATGAATGTCTGAGCCTCAAGTCTAGGTGACTTCTCATTCTTATGGGGAAAACTCAGCCAGAAGGAATATTCCTCCAATGAGAAGAATCTTATTAAAGATTTCCTTGTAACATGGGGCAGGGGAGAAAGCGCCAAGTGGGCAAGCCTTTCAAAAATTATTTCCTTCTCCTAGCCATGGCTGAGGAAGCAGATGGTTTCTGTGCCCAGAATATTTGTGGTTTGTGATAAATGTTAAGTTGTTGTGTTTCAATAATCTGAAAGTATCTGTGAATCAGCTTCAATTAGTACTCCCTCTGCCTTCTGGCCTTTGGAAATTTGAGGAAGTTCCCCAAATGGATCTGTGTGTGCTGTGGTCCCCAAAAACTTTTATCACTTAAGTGGCAGCTAGCAAGTTTTATCAATTCCAGAATTCTTGTGCAATTTTATAGATGGTCTGTAGTATTTCAAATTAAAATAACTTCCACCTACATCTTTTTTTAAGTGTCTTCAAAAAGTCTATTAAGCAAACTCTATTTTTCAACAAAATGTATATAAAGGAAAATCGTTTTTGTTTGTTTGCATTATGGATGGTTATCTGTGTTCTTGCTTCTAATAATACCAAGAGCTGATATTGATATAATATTTTATATGTATCGCCTGATCTGAGTCCTTTTGTTGTATGCCAAAAAAATAGCAAGGCAGTTGCTAATATTAGTTTTATTATAATGATGGAGAAATCCAGGCCCTCAGTAGACCCAACTTAGAAGGGTCTAAAGAGCATATTGGAACCAAGTTCTCCCAGACTCAAAGTCAAGTGTTCTGTATCCAGCATTTAGTACAGTGCCTGGAACATAGTAGGTGCATAATAAATGTTCATCGAGTGACTGACTAAGTAACTGGAACAAATTCAAACATCTCCTCTGTGTATTCTCCACTCCAGTGAACTGGAGACCATTTAGTCCTTCCTCAGATACCCAAAGCATCCAATTTCCTGTTTTAGAGACCTTGATTAATGGGAGAGGGGCCTAAAAATTCAAGCAGGGCTGTCCACTGCGTATTTGCATTTATGCGCTGCTACGGGTACCACGATATAGCAGATACAGGGCTAGATTTGGAGTTTGGAAAAATAGGCTTCACCTCCTTCCTCCGCTGTGCACTCTCTGGTAACCAAGGGAAAGACTCTCTAAATGTCCCCAGGCAGCTCTCTAGGTGTTAAGGTGTGGTTTAGTTCTCAGTCTCTACCCCAGGAGGGAGTTTCCACCCTAGGAGTTCACAATGTTGAGGAAATCACAGGTCTGTCTGCCCTGGAAGCAGAACCTAGGAGGTTTAGCGTGATGTCCTATGGAAGCCAGAGAAGCCTAGGTCAAGTCCCAATGTGAAACCACAACAGGGACCACTAAATGCGATGCTAGCTTACGATGACTGATGCATACAGTGGACGTTGAGGGAGGGGTTAGTCATATGTGGCCTGGCATCACTCAGACCACATTCAGAGAGCTGTTTTTGGCTTCTGCACTTTAGGAAGACCACTGATAAACAATATCAGTCCAAAGGAGGGAACCGGGGATCTTATAGAAATTTAAAAAATATGAAAATTTGTTGAAGAAAGTGGTGATGTTCAGCTGCTAGATGAATAAATAGCAAGATAGCTATCATAGCATACGTGAGGGGTTTTCACATGGAAAAGCATTGAAATTACTCTTTGACCTCAAGGAAAAACTAGATCCCATGAGTGGGCTTCATAAGGGAGCATATTTTGCTTCTATGTAAGGAGAAATTTCCTAACAAATTGGAACTGTAGGGAAAAAACATGACCTGGGCTCCTTCTGTACTTAGCGCAGTGGCTGGCACATAGTAGGCACTTATTAAATGTTTATTAAATAGTCTTCTATGTATTGACTGGCTCCTTTCAGAGGAGTCAATGACTGCTCTTTTAAGAGAAAGTCAATGGCTTTCTTACCACTGGCATATTTTGAGGAGGAAAAGGAATAAACACCTATAAGAAATACTATGTGGTGAGGATTTCTGTTTCAGATCCAAATGGAATTAAGTGACTGCCAGAGTCTTTTCTGACTCTTGTATTCTATGATTTCACTTAAAATGATCGCTGATAATGATAGGCTGTGATTTCAAATAGATAATAATCAAAGCATTTATTTTTAATTTGGAGGGTCCCGATGGGATTCCTGAAAATCATATTAATCTCATGAATTCATCTTTATTTAACTAAATTGACTGCCTCCTCTGCAACGTAGCTGACAGTTTGGCAGGATGGGATGCTTAAGAGGTGGTAAAGGAGCAGTGAAAGGAGGACGCTGGATAACATGTAAACATTGTAGATAATCCACATATAGGTGATGGAGATATCACTGCTGCAATCCATCGTCAACTCTCAGAACGTCTCATTGCCTTCACTGCTTAGCCTAAAAGCTTTATTCTACACAAGGCTGTTGGAATACCTTCGCCCTCCACCCCAGCTGTTAATGTTTCATTCCCGAAATTGCCTGGAATTTATTGTTTGTTTGTTTGTAGGGGGAAAAGGGTTATATGTCATCTCCTCATGTAAAGAGTGAGCTGCCTCCAGAGAGTAAGGACTGCTTAGTTTTTGTCTTTGTGTCCCCAGCAGATAGCACTGTGACCCATACACACTAGGCACTTGTTGGTTCAGTTGCTTTTCAGTCATGTCTGACTCTTCATGACCCCATTTGGGGTTTTCTGGGCAAAGAAACTGGAGCGGTGACCATTTCCTTCTCCAGCTCATTTTACAGATGAGGAAACTGAGGGAAACAGGGTGAAGTAACTTGCCTAGTCACACAGTTGGTAAATGTCTGAGACCAGATTTGAACTTAGAAGGTAAAGTCTTCCTGACTTCAGGCCCCAAACTCTATCCACTGTGTCACCTAGATGCCGTACTTAGCACTTAATAAACGTTTATTGATTTGTCAATAAATATGTAAAAACAGGTTCTAAAGAATAGAGCTCAATATGTAAATTATAGAATAAAATACAGAATAAAATAAATTATAAAATAAAATACCCAGAGCAGTTCAGTAATGGAGGACACCAAATGAAAACTCATTTTCAAAAGTAGTTTTGTTAAAAGAGCTATGAATATTGGAAAACCTCTCTTACTCCAAGGCCAACTTAAGCTCCATTTCACCACTCCAGAGTTGGGACGGCCTCCGGGCTTCTATGATCTATCGAACTTCTGCACACCAATTAATTATGGATTTTTACTTCAGGTTGGTCTACCCTCAATTACGAATCTCACTAGGAGAAAAGTCTTCTCTAATTCAGATTGAAATCTTTAATTTCTCCGATTCTGCTACATTATTTAGGGACTCACCATTATTATGGCATGGCAATCATTTTTCTGCATTTTACTTACACAATTTGCATTGGTAGATAAACAACAAACATATAATTCAGTATTATTATCCCCATGGGTGTGGATGTTTGAATGCTGTACTGTAGCAATATAAACACTTTTAGAAATCCACAGACAGGCATTTGTTACAGTTATCCTGAAAGTTTTCATCCTTTTGTATGTAAAATCTTTAAATGAGATGATAAGTAATATCTTTATCTACTTGGTAAATAATATACATCGATTTGAAATAAGCTTATGACCAAAATATCATTATTTTACTTGCCTCATGTTTCTTTTTCTCTGACTCTGAGACTGCATTTGTAAAAGCATGGTCCAGAAGCTGGTTCATGTTAGGATGTCACTCAGAGAGTTGTGTAGGTAAATTCCTGGGATGGAGATACTCACATTTCTAACTCCTGAATTTCTTCCTCTGTACTGAACACTTCCCTTAATGAGCAAGCCTTTAAGGTCCTACTAGGGGCTAGGGATTGTGCTTGGCCCCCAAACAAAACAAAAATGAAGTAGTCCCTGCCTTCAAGGGGCTCCCATTCTCCAGGGTGAGTCAGTCTGGGCCAGATGGGCCGCTAGGCACCTGGATACAAAGAAAAGCAAAAGGCAGTGCCTGCCCTCAAGGAGCTCCCAGGACAAAGTGGAAACCACGTGATAATGACTGTGCAGATAAGATACAGACTAGCTAAATAGGTCAGTGAAATGGCATGGAGATTAAGCAGGACTGGGAAAGGCTGCTTGCAGAAGATGAGACTAGCCAAGACTTGAAGGAAGCCAGGAAAGCCAAGAGGCCGAGAAGGGGAGAGAGAACTTTCCAGGCCCAGGGCACAGTCAGAGAAAACACTTGGAGTCCAGATATTAAGCAACTTGTGCGAGGAGGTTGAGAAGCCATTGTCATTGGATCCTAGAGTAGGTAGAGGGGAGCAAGGTTTAAAATGACTGTCAAAATAGGAAGAGGACAAGGTACGGAGGGCTGAAAGCGCCAGCCAGAGGGTTTGATCCTGGATGCCACAGGGAGACGCTGGAGTCTATGGATGAGGAAGATGACATGGTCCCATCTGCTCTTTAGAACGATCAATGTGACAGCTCAGTGGAGGAAAGAAATATTGAATTGGGGAAAGACTTGATGTAGAGAGACAATGCCAGACAACTGCAATAGCACAGGCATGAAATGACAAAAGCTTGTAACAGGGCAATTGCAGTGTCAGAATGGAGGAGAGGGAAGGGAACATGCATTTATTAACCCCCTACTGTATAACAGGCACCATGTTACACACTTTACAAATATCTCATTTGATCTCACAACTACCCTGGGAGGTAGGTGCCATTTCTACCTTCCTTTTTCAGTTGAGGAAACTGAGGAAGA
The DNA here is from genome assembly GCA_028646595.1 of Phalanger gymnotis. Taxonomy (NCBI): domain Eukaryota; kingdom Metazoa; phylum Chordata; class Mammalia; order Diprotodontia; family Phalangeridae; genus Phalanger; species Phalanger gymnotis. Next base: position 329,426,171 of record CM053626.1, on the reverse strand, counting down.
CAGAAGTTAAGTGACTTACCCAGAGTCACACAGCTAAAAAGTGTCTGAGGTCAGATCTCAGGTCTTCCTGGTTCCAGGCCCACTGAACTATCTCCAAGCATATATGCCTTTAGAGAAGGGGACATATGTGAGATCTATTAAAAGGTAGAAACAAATGGACTTGACAACTGATATGGATCGAGAGTGTGAGTGAATGAGGAGTCAAAAGATGATGCCTTGGTTTCAAGCCCGCGTGACTGGGAGAATGGCTTATCTTAATACGAGAGTTGGGAAGACGGGAAGCTGTGCAGGGGAAAGAAAATGAACTCAGTTTGGGAGCATGTGAAGTGTCCGATGTTTGTGGGATATCCCGTTTGAGATGTAAAATGGGCAACTGGAGACACAAGACTGGAAGCCAAAAGAGAGATTCAGCCTCCACAAGTAGACCTGAAATTTATCTGCGTCAGTGGCAATTGAATGAATGGAAACTGAGCTTCCAACAAATAATGTAGAGGGAGAAGAGAAGAGGGCTCAGAGCAGAGTCTTGGGAGATCCTCCCATTGGGGAGTGTCATGCGGCTGAAGATATAGCAAAGAAGACAAGGAAAGAGCCATCAGGGAGATGGTGTTAGGGCAGAGCAGAGTCATGAAAACCTGGGGAGAAGAGAGCCCCAAAGAGAGGGTGACCTGCTCCACAAGGATGAGGACCAAGAAAGGGCTATTTAATTGGGCAAATAAAAGAATAGCAGCAATTTTGGTAACCGAATGATGAAGCCAGAAGCTGGACCACAAAGAGTTAGGAAGGGAATGAGAGGAAAGAAGGTAAAGGGGCCTATCCTTCACAAAGAATTTATCTACCAAGGGAGGAGAGATATAGGAGCATAGCCAGAGGGGAAGGCTGGATCAGGGAGGGGCTTTGGAAGATGGGTGAGCCACAGACTGACACAACTGAAGATTAATCAGAGTATGGGGATATCTGAAGCTATCTACTGAAAGAGACAAGCCTCTGGAGCATGCCGGAATACCCTGTGGTCCTAAAGGGAGAAACAACGCCTTGAAGTATACATGAAATCTAGGGGAAATAAAGAGAAAGTATATTATTACATGTTATCTCATTTTTTTCATTTTCATTCTTAAGTACTTCAATGGGTCTGTTATTTGGGTACCACCTTCCTTTGCATGGACAAAGACCCATCACCCTTTCAATGTGCATGACTTCTATCTCTGTCCTCCTATAAATCACTCCCATGAGGTCTGCCCACACATCCTGGGGGCTTCTGTCAGATCTCTTACTTATGATTGGAAAAACATGAACTATTCATCAACTATTCCTCCCTCATCACATTACTGACAGAGCTTCTTTTCCCATCATGCATGTCTCTGAAGACGACCCCCCCTTTGATTTGACTGCTGATTGGCAGTTCGTTGTGTTCTACTCATGCCAAGCCTGTGCCTCTTCACAGCTATTTGTGTGGCCTCAACCTTAATTTCAGAATCCCTTATATTTCATCTATTATATTCATATAGCAAGAATATCATTAGTCAAAAGATAGGCATTTATTACAGGGAAAACCGCAAGGTTGTGAAAAATAAGGCCCGTTTTCCCAAAGGCAATCAGGCCTGCTCTCCTCCGTTTCAATGCTGAACTCAACTTGTTATATAGGCTTAGCATCTGGCCAAAATATATGCACTGATGGACCAACCCTATGAAATATCTGTGATAGCCTGAACGATAATTAATTTACTAGTTTATGTCTCTTCTATCTGTTGACCCCACCTCCTGCTAAACTGTAAGTTCCTCCTTATCAAAGGCTGTCCCATGTTTCATTCATGAGTTCTCATGTTTATTATCAAGGGTTTGTGAAATATTTCCTAGCTTTGTTTAAGTCCCAGTTAAAACCTCATCTTCTACAAGAAGCCTTTGGATACCTTAATTATTTCCAAGTAGCCTGTCTATAGCTTGTTGTACATATATACATATATATATATTGTAAGATCCTTGACGGCAAAGACTGTCTTTTGCCTTTTTTTGTATTTCAGTGTAAGGTACATGGTCGGGGTTTTTTTTAAATGTTGATTGACTGATTGACATTGAATTGAAATGTAATTACATCAAACAACATTAGCCACAGTTCTATGCACATTTCAGGGACCTGGATAATTACTGATTTATTGACACCTTCAGATAGTACTGATAGCACGCTTAAAAATTTGACTTTTTTTGTCTTCGTCAAGCATTGGCCATGGTTCTGGTCTGAGGAGAGAATCATTTAGGATGACTGCTAATGAATAGGCATATAACTACTTTACCAGGCTGGGGAGCTATGATTCCTACTAGTTCAGAACCCATACATGAAAACTCTGAATGGCCTATTTACCGGGAGCAAATTCACCAGCAAAGCAAATAATTGCCTTTCCTTCTTCATACTTATTGGTGGGTTTTCAGATCATCCCTTCCTTTATTAGCTCCCCTCATCCCAAAACATATGCCATTTAAAGAAAAAAAAAATAGTCACAGCTACTTTTGCTCTCTCAAATCTCACACCTCACAAGCTGGTTTTTTGAGTTAAAGAAATCTATAACGGGAATGAACTTAAAAAGGAAATGTTTAAATAGAGCAAACTCGAAAATGCACTAGACCAACATTTCTTCCGTACTGCACAAGCTAGTATGCATACAATTTGGCTGAATTCTTGTGGCACATGGATGGCTGTTGTCTCCCAGGTGGTGCACAAGTAGAAACAGCAGCAACAGCAGATGGAGCTTCCCTTCCTCTAAACCCCGATCTGTGCACGTGTCTGAAGAAGCAGAGCAGCCATAGCAAGAGTGCTAAACTTAGTCATGAGAAACATGAGTTCAAATCCCACTCCAACACATATGAGCTGGGAAACAATATGCAAGCTACTTCATCTCTCTCACCCTCAGTTTCCTCTTCCATAAAATGGGCACGATGTTGTAATATCAATTAAGTTGGGACTTTTTTACTGTTTCAGAATGATAAATTAATTAAGTGTCTTTGATTGAGCCTTACTAGGTACAAAGCCCCAGGCCCAAACCCCTATCTACTAGGTGCTAAGCCTATGTGGGTGTGAAGCCCTCAGGGTCCTAAAGGGAATTGCTAAGACCAGAGCCAATAGTAGGAGCCTGAGTTGTGGTAGTTCAGATGGCATTTGATGACATCCAAAGACTGTATAAAAAGAAAGAACAGAGCTATTTGGAGGAGTGTTGGCGCAGGACTCTGAGTAGCCACTCTAAGAGCCTCCCAGCTCACCCAGATGTTGGCGGTTTCTTGATAAGTATGAATTGTATTTGGTCTGTTTAGAATGTATGTTTGTAATTTGTTTGTATTTGCTCTGAAGTTCAGGGTGCTGGCTTTTTCCCCTGAACTAAGTGAAGGATATTTGTCTGTTGGATTAAAGTAAGATTGTTAATCCCTTAACCTTACTTTCCTTAGTCAAGCAGATCAAAAGAACCCACAATGGCAGCATTCTTGTTGTTGGGCTTGTGTTGGTCTTTCACCCCCACAGCAGCTGCTAGCTGAATTGTTGCAACAGATGTATGCTCTCAGTAGAATGTAAACCCCTTGAGGACAAGGGCATTTCCTTTTTCATCTTTGTATGCCCATTACCTAACACATTGCCTTATACATGGCGGGTGTTTAGTAAATGCTTACAAGTTTTCATTAAATGTGTTGAATTGATGAGACCCTGGGAAGAAATTGACTAAATCTGACATTATGAAACATCTGGAGCTCCAAACCATTGTTCAACCTTTCGGATATCAATTTAACATTAACTTTGGGGTCTGAACAGAATGGTAAGGGGCCCCTATTTATTCTTTAAGTCAGTGAGAGCATAGCCTCAGCCAGGCTTAAGAATATGTTATCAGCATCTTCAAAGTACAGGAGCATGTCCGAAGGAACTTGGAGAATTTTTTGACAGTTTCCAGGATAGTAGATTTTCGCCATTAGAAGCATCCTCAGGGCTTGTCCGTACAATTCATCCCTAAAAAAGAATCACTTCTACAGGATCCTTAGCAAGTTGCTCAAAGACCTCTATTGGGGGAGAAATGTGCCAGAAAGTAGAGAGTGGCTGAAAAATAGCTTCAGACGTAGAATCTCATGGCCAGATGTGCCTCCGACATTTCTCATTGATGAAGAAAACTAGGCCTGAAGATTAACAGCCCACCAAACACAGGAATATTCTAGGGTGCTCAGGGAAAATGGGAGCAGGAGGCAGACTGTTTCCCTTTACTACTATGGGTAAGAGGAGAGAGCACCGCATTATTTTGATCATCCTTATTTTACGATAAAAGGTAGTTAATATCTATCACAGTTTACTGTCCCCAATCTTCTCAGCATCTAAGAACTCTTTATTTTTAGCATTACAAATTGATTTCCCTTATTTGCCTCCCTAAGTCACTCCGAAGGGATGCCTACTTTCTGGCCTTTCTGTTTTACTGTGCGATTTTATTCCAGAGCAATCAAATGTCTTTCTCCTGCTGCCTCTTCCAGTGAAGACAGAAATAGTCTTTGGTTTGGAATAGGTAATTTTGATTCTCTGTCTTAGAAGTGGAGCTCACTGAAAGACTTAAGATAATAAACTGTAAATGTCAATTAAAGTATGTAATTAGAAAACAGGCATAATAGCCTCTACTTAATGGGAAACATTTACTACATAAAGCATTAGTTACATAGAATCAAATATTTTGTAGTCACAATCAACCATCTTGGATATTTTGTAAATGCTATTTTTTTATTACAAAAAGAATAGAAGTGAAAATTTAGGCCATAGTATTAACAGTTTTCTTGGCATCCGATCACTACTGGGATTTAGCACAAATATGATAGTCATTTTTTTTTTCTCTCAAGAAGCCACAGAACCAGGACAAGTCATCATCCATCCCATGGATAGCATTCTCTAGTAATTACATGGATTATTAGGCATCAACTAGAATCTTGGTTCTAGTTTGCAAGATTCAGCACGATACGATAGTAAGAGTAGGAAAGGGGGAATCAGGAGAGACTTGGGATGAATCGTGGCTCCGGCAGTCACTGGCTGTATGACCATGGACAAGTCCTTTGTGTCTTCATTTGTAACATCCAACTTAGTAGGTTGTTGGGAAGAAACTTTGTAAAATAATTTTTCAAAATTATAAACATGTTCATCATCATTATTAATAATTTAGAGTAATGGGTCATGAAATAAATAAAGGATAAATGGGAACTTTGGTGCAAACATTCATACCAATCAAGATGCTGCTTATGGGGGTCTGAGCCAGGCATGGTGGCCTAGGCCTATGACACCCCCTCCTGGAATGTTTGTTTAGAGATGTTGAGCTACAGGAGGGTAGAAGTTGATTGAGAGGAAGCGCCGTTACTGATTAATATGGTGAGTCTCTGGTAGAGGGGGAAGGGGAGCTAGAATACCAGTGGCTCCCAGGTCAGGAAGAAAAAGAACAGGTTAGATTTCTCTCCTGATCAGCACTGAGATGTCCACGAGTGGCCGATACACTTCCAGCTGGGATTAGAGAAGGAGAGCCTGCCTTCTAAAAAAAATAAACAAGCCAAAAGACAAACAGATAGAAGATAAATGATTAAATAAACACATGGACAAACAAAACAATTTTTTAAAAAAAAGTTAAGCCTGCCTTGGCCATTATTCAAGGGGGCTTATGTATCACATATCGCAATTTTAATGAATATTAATAATAAAATAATAATAATCAGCATATTTTATAAAGGTGTCATATTTAATTGTAAGTATACTTATTATAAGTATTATATTTTCATTATTATAAGTATAATTTTAGTTAACATTTCTACATCATTTTAAGATTTTCAGAGATCTTTATGTATATCATCTCATTTGACCTTCACGACAAGCCTGCAGGTTCGGTGATAAATCAGTCAAGGAGCATTTATTAAATACTTACCACATGGCAGGCAGTATTACATGCCCCATTTTATAGATGTGGAAACTGAGACTGAGAGAGTTTAATTGATTTTCCCACAGTCACATGAAGCAGCATTTGAACATTGGTCTTCCAGATTCCCCATCGAGGACTTTCTCCACTGTAACACATAGCTGCTTCTACTCCCGTATAAAGCAAGAGTTTACTATCATACAATTCATGATAGACACACACACATACATGCATATATACACACATAAACACATATACAAACATGCATATGTATGTACATATATATTGTGTATATATATATGCATATATGTATGTATGTGTATATGCATGTACGTATGTATGTATGTTACCTTTTTTTTTGCCCACTCCTTGTTGGGCAAGAGGCAGTTCCTAAGACCTAGAAGGAACTCTTGGGATTATTTATTGCACCTCTTCCATCTTCTAGATGCTAGTATCGGTGGCTAAAAATGTCTAGTAGTTCATCTAAGGTCCCTTTAGATGTGTAGCAAAAGTAGGACTCAAACTCAGACCTCCTGTCTCCCAAGGCTGACTTGTTTCCTAGATTCCGTTCATAGCTACTGAGCCAGGCTGGTAGGAAATAGGTCTAATATTCCCCGTGTCTATCGCTGCTATTGCAGTCAACTCAACAGGATCCTGACGCAAATCAGAAAGGGAGTTCATAGAGGTGGGAAGATTGACTTCTCTAGCACATTCAGATCAGCCACTCCTGGCTATCTTTATGCAAATTAGGAGACAGATTTTAACCTGTTCTTTTTTTTCTGATCTGGGATTCACAGGTATCATGGTTCATCTTCACTCTCTACAACAGACTTACCATATTAGTGCCCAACAGTGCAGACACAATGCTCCTTTTTGTTATCCAATCAAAATAATTAGTTTGAGAAATGCTCATGTTTTCCTAGCCTTTACCTGTTCCATTTAGGGTTGTGCCTATGGTTATTCTGTTGCAGAATGGATGGGGAGTTTGGGGAGTCTGCCTGCCAGTTGATGACTATAGGACATAGGCATTCATCTCCTTTAGTCTGATTAAATGGCTCCCGGGAATTAATCATTTGTGGCCTGATGTAATCTGACCTTTTTGGTTTCATTTGCTTTCTTTTTCCTCACCATTGCATGTTTTGCCATTTCAGTTCCTCCGAAGATATATGACATCTCAACTGACATGACTGTCAATGAAGGAACCAATGTCACCCTTACTTGCCTGGCAACTGGGAAACCAGAGCCTTCCATTTCTTGGAGACATATCTCCCCATCAGGTAAACGGAAATATCTTAGTTCTGTTTTCCCTGTTCATTATCCTACTGTCACTTCATCTATTCACCCTGTCAGGAATGTCACTGAATATTTTCCTGTGGAATTGGTAACGTTTTCTTGAGTCAGAAAAGCTCAAGTAGTGGTGTTCTTTCATCAAGAAAATCTTCTCTTGTTTTTGTCCCTTTTTTTAAGTAGATGAAGTCTTAAATGGAGCTGTCTTGAGGAAGAAAGTTTATTTTCCATTGAACATTTGTACTAACTCAATTTGAGCTTCATACCTCTAAAATTTAATATTACTCAATGAGGTCACCAGAGACTCAGAAATCTAGAGTCTCACGGGATCTAGACCAACCTTCTTATTTTAATGGAGGGAAATTTATGCTGAAGAAATAGAGATTACATGTGTAAAGTAAAGAAAGTAGTAAGCATCAGAGGCAGGATTAGAAGAGACTGAGGTTTTGCAAATTAAGGAGGCTTGCCTTCAATTTTAATAAATGGTTTAGAAGTAGAGGATGCTTTTCTTTAAATAATTGAAGCAAACCCCCTCCTTTGGCCAAGGAAGGAAATCAGTTCTGGGATACTGAGTGATTTAGAATTGAAATTAGGGCAGCTCATTGGTCTCTTACTTGGGACTAGAACACAGGATGTCCTGGTTCTAGGTCCACGCCAAATAAGCAGTCAAATGATTATTTATGGATGAATGAATACTTAACATTTTCCTTAGCTCCATATTTTTTAACCTAGTTATGTAAATCAATGTTTGATCAAAGAAAGTAAAGGGAACTTTCATGAGGCGGCTACGTTTTAGGATGTTCATCTCATTTCATGTAGCTAGGGTTTGACTGAATTGTTTTATATATTTTTAGAGGAAATCACTTCAAATGTGGTTGATTGAAAGGATTTTTAAAATAGAAGTCAGAATGGAATGGTTTATGTAGGTGTTAAAATTTGGAATTTTCATTTTATTCTGCTAATGCTTTCTTTAATATCACTTATCTTTAAATGTCTTGGAGCTTCCTCATTTAAGCAGTAGGACTGATGAGACTTGCCCATATCACACACTTAATATTTGTAGTAATGTAAGAAAAAATCAATATGACTCCATTATATACTGACAGAACATGCATTTGCAACCTTGATGATATTCCTGGAGTACAAGAGCTTCTCACATCTCTGAGCACAGCCCTCTCCAGAGCTAATAGAAACTTCTTTTTATTTCTGGAAGACTAATTAGAGAACATATTAACCCTTGGATTTACACAGATTATTGGTTTATGTGAGCAGGCCACATAAAGTCATTTTCTGTAGTACCAGGCCTGCTACTAACAAGACGGTCAACCTTGGACGAGCCATTTCACCTTTATGGCTCAACTTCCTTTAGACTCTGCTTTTATACCTCAGATATTTTATTGGTGTTGGTACATGTTCTACTCACCTAGGTCTCAACATCTCTACCACTTAGGGGATAGATAGACCTAAGTCCATATCATATGTGATGTCGTATATTATATTATACATACGTATATACATACATAAACATATGTGTCTGTATATATGTTATATATATATGTATATGACTAAGATAGCGTATAATTGAAAATTGTATCACCCTCAATCCAACCTGGTTATGAGCCTCTAAAGAAAGAGCTAGACTGGTTTTTAGTGAATAGCATTTTAAAATCTGTGGATTGATGGATAGAGTACCGATCCAAGAATCAGATTTCATCGGTTCAAATCTTCCCTCTGGTGCTTACTATCTTTGTGACAGTTAACAAGTCACTAATCCTGGGCCTCAATCTCTTCACATTTAAAATTAGCAGATTAGACTAGCAATTGTGTTATACCACAGAGGGTCCTCTCTACCTCTGTGATCCTAATGAAGAAACTAAATGTACTGCCTTTCTAGCTTTATAGGATACATCAGAATTCAGTCTCTGTGTAAGAACCTGGGGTCACCTCCAGGCCACAATGTGGCATCAGAGTAATGACCTTCTTATATTAAAAGGGGCATAGTATTCAAATTATAGGATCATAGTTTTAAAGCTAGAAATGGCCTTAGAGTTCACCAAAGCCAACATTCTCTTTTTATTTTCAAATCAGAAAATGGATATATATATATATATATATATATAAACTTTGGAGCAATCTACATACATTTCATAAGATTGGTATGTGTTTATAAATACTAATCACTGACTTAAGATCATAGAATTTGAGCTGGAGGGGGCCTTAGGTCAATTCCCAGCCCCACATTTTAAAGATTATTAAGACCATGCATGTCACCATGTAAATAGACAATCACCGCTGGGTTCAATGAGTAAGTATAATGTCTCTTTAACCAAATGTGTAGATGCAACAACCAGATCCTTATGTGTACTCAATATCTGTGCTCCCTCTTAACTGGAACTGAGCCACTGACTAGTCTGAGCATTGCTAAGGCTGCCTACTTCAATTGCTGACACTGAGGAACTCTTTCTGTCCCCCAATGATCACATTTTACATCATCTAATCCTATTCTTTATCAAGTAAAATTCATTGTCTTTGTCACATCATTTATTTGCCCAGCTACTGCTTTTTGAAGCGGGTTATCTATTTTGGAGGATATTGTTAGCAATTTGGTAACTTCAAGTAGAAGGCATATTGTCCTATTTTGGACTGTTTACATTAAAAAAACTGAATATTTGAAAAGACTGTTATCGATTCAAAGCAGCAAATTTTCTCTCCTTTTTAGGAAAAATATAATAAAATTAACTATTGACAGGGATAACTGTCAATTTAATTGCTTTCTATAAGAAAAAATATATAAGGAAAAAAGATGTATTTTCAAGTAAGAATTGAATTTTAAAATCATATTTCTTAGAAATTTTTAAATTCCCCTCATTTTTACTTATTTTCAATGGATATATTTTATCTAAGGCCATCTCAGATTTCTGTAGATTATGAAACCTGCAGAGGTATCAACACACTGATGTGGCCTAATGATGGAGCAACTTCTTGGGGGTCTCCTTTCTGTCCCTGGACTGGATGCTTTGCTACTTGGAAGGGGGAGAGAGGACCAGGAAGCACTTGGGGCCCAGGTGGGGAGGAACCTCTGGTGTCTCCCTCCACCAAGCAAGGAGGGTCTTGGGGTAGCTCTTCCCCATCCCTTCAGCCTTAAATTCCATCCAGATTTGTCTCAGTCTGTGTTTCCTGCTGTCCCTTGCAGGATCCAGTGTTGGGGTGGGTGTGGGTGTATAAATGGGTAGGGCTGGAGGTAGGGTCTTTTATCTGGGCTGCCTCCCTCCATCTTGTATTGGCACTCCCTGCTTTCCCTTTTCTCTTCTGATTCAATTACTGGATGGAATCTTTCCTTCATATTGTTCTTCAGGCCCTTCAGGTCTAGCTTTTTTATACAGGGAGGCCCCTCTCTCTTAGAGGGGAGGAGGGCAAGGAAGGCCTCTTCTGTGTGCCTAGGCCTCCCTGGCCTGAAAGCAGCCTTTATGGTGTGGGTCAGGGAAGCGATTTGGGGTCGGAAGGGTCTAGTATGTCAGGGAAGCCTAAGATGCCTCCACCCTCCTTACCCTGCCCTCTTAGCTGAGGGTTTCTCCCTCCCCCTGTGCAGTCAGCTCCTAAGCCGTAGAGTAGAAGAGATGCCCACCCTCTAGGCTTGCACCCGTCTTTAAAATTTCTATTGTAGTAGTCTTCTGTTTTCGCCTTTCACCCCACCCCACCCCTGTGGGGTGGAGCTGTGGTAGGAGGCTGGGCACTGGCAGAAGTGTCCTGCTCCAGCCTCCCACGTGCCCACATGTGTGCCTGTCCTGTGTTTGGTTTTTTTTTTTTATGTGATGTTGGGATGAAAACCAAAAGAAAAAAAAGAGAAGAAAAAACAAAACAAAAAACAAAAAGAGGGGAATTTTGAAGAAGGGTAGATTTTGGCAGAAAGGTTGTTGTGTTTGAGATAACTAAAGGTATGCTGTCTGGAATGTCTAGTAGGCAGATTTTGATGTAGATACTATAGGTCAAGAGGCACTTGGACAGCCTATATAGAACTATGAGTCATGCGCATAGGGATGTCTATTTAACCAGTGGGAGACCATACAGAAAGAAGAGAAAACAGCAGAGAACAGAGCATTCATATCCACCTAGAGTTAGCCACTGGAATATAGCTGATAATTCAGCAAAGGAGACCAAGGAAGAGTGGTCAGACAGGTAGGAGAAGAATTGAATGCAAACAAGGTCTTGAAAACACACAAAGGAGCGAGTAGGTAGTGGGTGCTTCCATTGGCTTATGCAGTCAACAGTGTTCAGTGCTTGGGGGAGGGGGTCAAGAAGGCTGCAGAATGAAAAAAAAGCCTTTGGATTTGGCAATGGAGAGATCACTGATGATTTTGGAGAGAACAGTTTCAGATGAGTGATGAGATTGGAAGCCAGATTACCCGGGGTTGAGGAGCAAAGGAGAGTGGAAAATGTGGACGGTAAGATTATAGATCATTTTGTATAGGCAAAAAAAGCCCACCAGTGGTAAGTGATTCTCCATGACCCTGGAGTAGTACGTAGAGCAGCATAGCCAGAGTCCAAAAGACCTGGATTCTATGACAGCCTATGACACTAGCTGGTGACATTTAGCAAGTTACTTAGCATCTCTGGGCCCCTTGTCCTCATTTATAAAATGAGGGGACCTCTAAGGTCCCTGCCACCTTCAGATTTATGACCCTAAAATCCCATGATCCCACTGCTTGCTTACCTCTTAGTCTCACTCTGATGTCTCTCATTTCCAGGGGCAAACAGACACAGCTGTGGGATTTTAGTTCATCTAGCTTATGCCGCCTTCCTCATGAATAGTTAAGGCATGTTTGACAACCTCTTCTATAGATCTGGTCCCCATTTCCAACACCAGGTAGTTCAGTTGACAGAACATTTTTTTAAAGAAGCAAATTCTTTGAACATTTGGAACTATACTTTGAGCCTAATGAAACGTCACAATAGTTACTGAACATGAATTCAAAGTCATTCCCCCATCCTTAACATGAGCCAGTTACAGAGCCATATTTCAAAATAGCATTGATCCAGAAAATATGGATTTTCCATGTTCAAATAACAAGTGCTACCAAGCAGGACTCCCCAGGTTTGTTTGTTTGCTTTTAAGTTGTTTTGTTTTCGCAAACTAGAACATTCAATTTGATGTAGATTTGGTGAGCAAATACTACATGCAAGGTGGCCCTGATGGCTTCTGGGACAGACACAAAGCTAAATACTACTCTGGCCCTGTCCTCAAGGAGCTTTCCATTTAGATTCATAGAATCCCAGAATCATCTCTCTTCCAGCTTTAAATCTGTGATTCTTTGAGTCTAGTGGGACAGATGAGAAACACACAAGAATAGAGTATAAGAACACAAGGGGCAGGAACAAAAAGTTAAAGGAGTCTGGAGGAATGGAGGGCATGTCTGCCTGGGGAGCAGATTAAAGAACATCAAGGGATGTTTCCTAGAGGAGGCAGCCTTTCAACTCAGCTTCGAAGGTCAGGGATGATTCCTGTAGGCAGAGATAGAAGAGGGGTCCTTCCACATAGGGAGCAAAATGAAAAGAAGGGCACGGACCATGGAAAGCACAGGATTTGCTCAGGAAACAAACATATTAGAAACTGGGGCAAAAGGTGTTCCCGAAGACCCCAGGCCAAAAAAAAAATGTTTGTTTAAAGTTTGATCCATACATCTACATGAGGTTTTGAACTGTTTCCCAGATCCCAGATGTGTTGAGCTGGCATCGTCAATGCACCCAAAAACATTGGAAAAGGTTTTCCAAAAAGTGTGTAGCTATTACAGCAACAGCAGTGACAATTGACACAGTGCATTTTGAAATTAGCAAACAGTTCACCAGCATGCTCTCGTTGGAGCTTCTCCTGATTCTACCAGCAACTAGTGACTTCCTCTCATATTACTGTATATTAATGGATTGCTCTTATATATAAATGTATGAAAAGATGGGTATATATGTACATATATGTATACATATATACGTGTATATATGTATTCCTTAATCGTTAGCCAAAGTATTTGAAAATAGTGGCTATAAGGATGGATAACAGAAAAGCATGACTATTGCTGTGATCCTATTGTCTGAAAACGATTGTGAAAAAGGCTTCCTATTTAGTGCAACTTGTCTTTTCCTATCATGGTTAATTACTGTTAGTATCACTTTAGTTTTTACTTTTTTTAATGTTATTGATATGGTTTTAAAATTGTACTTGCCTTGTCAGATGTATCCCTCCCCCCACCCTTTATCCAGGCCAATGCCTTTTAAAAAGGAGCAAGAAAGAAGGGGGGAAGCAGTTGAGCCAAGTAACCAACCCATTGACTAGCTCTATCAGTACAGGCTATGATCCACATGGGTGATTTTTTTCTATAAGTATTCTCAATTTCCTTGTTTTCTTCGCCACTAAAGGGGAAAAAAACCCGTTCCTTCATACTTGTTTGAGTGCTGGGCCAACCTAGAAGGGGAGCTAAGGAAGAGGCTGTGGGTGTAATCTTCAAGATCCTGCATTCCTGGTCAAACCAGTGGCTGTACACTTTGCCCTGGAGGGGGAAGGGACAAAATCAGTGAAACTTGCCCTTATGAGTGGGGGTAGATCAGGCAACCCTGCAATCTTCTCTGAAGACATTGCAAGAATACAAGACCTTAGCGTGGGAACTCCCGTTCTCTGTTCCATTGTATGTCTCCCTGGATGGGGAGCTTTTGTGAATTTACAAAATTACTTTACATAATGCATAATTATATGATAAAGAATCCACAAAATGATTCCAAGTTAAATGCTTACCATGAGATTGCAGAACTTGATTTATATAGATTCAATTACAATTACCTTTTCATTTTCAGATGTTTTTTTTTCTTTATAAATTAAACTTGCATTTGTCTGTTAAAAAAAAACCCAACCTCTAGCTCTAGCTGGCAATTGGTGGGTGATGTTAGATTGGATTTAGAACATTTAATATGTTTCCACGTTCCAGTATTTTAAAACATGCCTACTTCTGACCAATGAACTTTATATCACATTGACACAATGTGGAAACCTCGTCAGAAAATCGATTCTCAGGATTGGATGGGCCCTTCCTTAGTGGCCAACTAGCTCAAGTCATACGTGAGTAAAAGCACCCTCTACAGTACAACCAAGAGCTGCTCATCAAGGCTTGGCTGAAAGACTTTCACGAACGCTTTTGGATGGCTTTGACTGGGAGAAAACCTTTCTTTTCATCATTTCTTTGTGATGACCATTCGTTGTTTCTAGTTCTAATCTCTAGGACTAAGCAAATGAATCTCCTACCTCTTCCACATGAAACCCCTTCAAGGGCAAGAGAATGACTATAATATTCCCCCTAAGTGTTTTCTTCTCCAGGCTAAGCATCCCCATGTTCTTCAATGGCTCCTCATTTATTATGAACCCAGGCTCCTTTATCATCCTGTTTACCCTCCTCAGGGGGCAATTAGGTGGTGCAGTGGCTAGAGCTCTGGGCCTGGGATCAGAAAGATTCATCTTCCTAGGTTGAAATCTGGCCTCAGACACTTACTAGCTGTGTGTCACTGGGCAAGTCACTTCACCCCGTTTGCCTTAGTTTACTCATCTGTAAAATGAGCTAGAGAAGGAAATGACAAACTATTCCAATACCTTTGCAAAGAAAACCCCAAATGGGGTCAGGAAGAGTAAGCATGACTGGAAAGTGGTTGAATACCAGTTTACCCTCCTCTGGATATTCTTACGTACATAGGTGTAGGACAAATGTAGTGCTCAGAGATGAATGCAATATCCCAGATAGAGTATGATCAGGTCAAAGGATAGACAGTTAAATGTTGGACAACAGAAAGAAAATTAACAAGGAACAACTCAATCCTTTTCTTATTAATTGTTATAAGAAATGTGAATTTCTAGGAAAATTGTGCCCTCATTCTTGAATCTCAGTGTGTCCCTTTGGCCTTCGGAAAATATTGACTTAGACCTTTCTTACGCCAAAGCTTATATTTTCCCAGGACCCATATTTTGATTCCCCCACTACACACACACACACACACACACACACACACACACACACACACACACATCCCAGCACTTATGATTAGTTAGTATAAAGAATGGGAATTCTGACCTTTTGTTTTATTATAAAATCTTTTGCTCACTCAGAACAAGACTTTGAGCTATTTATTTAGGGTTCCAAGGAATAATGATTTTTTAAGAAGAAAGAAGGAAAAAAAAACAAAATAAATTTTGGAAAAAGATGTAATTCTATTTGAGGAAAAGTGTCCACCTGCCTTCTGTGACATAGAGAATAAACGTTATATAACCAAGAAAGAATTGACAAGAGTTAGTTACTACACTAGTTTTTTTTCTTCTAGTATTATTGTCAGAATAAAACAATAGAATTCATCTGAGAACTTTCCAATTATTGATAAGATTCAATAAAAGCTGTATTGACTTCTCTGGAGTCAAAATGAAAGGTTCCACTGCCAGGCCAGAGTTGATTGTTATTTAGAACTGGCAGGGACTTCATGGACCATCAACTCGAACTCTTTCGTTGTATGGAGAAGAGAACATCTGAGCATCCGTAGGGACGAAGTGACTTCCCCAAGGTGTGTGGATGATAAATGGCAGAGCCGAGATTTAGCCCCAGTTCCTCCGATTCCACAATGAGAGTGCTTCTGAGTACATGGCAGATTTGGCAAAAGACAATATTGAAAAAAAATGATGTTCAGAAAAAAGATGAGATATATAGATAGATAAGATAGATGATAGGCACATGACAAACACTTGATAGAGGATATGGGAATAGATTCTCTATAGATAAATAATATGAGAAATAGATCTAGATAAATAAATTATAAATATATGATAGAGAGGCATCTGGTGGTATAGTGGGTAGAGTGCTGAGCCCGAGACGCATCTTCTCGAGTTCAGATCTGGCCTCAGGCATTTATGGGCTGTGTTACTCTGGGCAAGTCACTTATTTGACTCAGCTTCCTCATCTATAAAATGAGCTGCAGAAGGAAATGGCAAATCATTCCAATATCTTTGCCAAGAAAACCCCAAATGGGGTCATGGAGAGTTGGACATGACTGAAATGACTAAATAACAACAATATGAGAGATAAAGTAGAGATGATAGATAGATAGAAATGTGAGTCTTTTAGGTTTTAACTCCAGAATGGTGTGCAGGTTAGACTTTAGGATATAAATACTGCAGCTTCAGTTGATTCTATTCTGAGCCCTATTCAAGTTTGTACCAAATGTTGACAAGTTTGATTTCTTCCTAAAGATCATCCTTTCACTTTCTGTGAAAGTGTCATAAAGAATCCCCCCTAGAAGTGGGTCACCATTCAATGACTTGCATCATCATAAAGAAATTCCATGACATTGTTAAATGTGTCGTTCTTTTTTCTAGAATGAACAAAATAGAAACAGTCATGGACAATCAGACTTACAACATGAGTTTACTTTCCACAGAATTCCTAGGTAAATGAATTTACTTGCTTCATTATCCTTTTTTTCATTCCCAGTCCACATATATTTCTTAGGTTGTACCTATTAGGTGCAAAGCATTGGTGATACGTAGCTTCTGTCTTACATCTTGATGAAGGAGGCTACCAATGGGATTGAGTCTTTTGTGAACAAGTCACAACTTTTCAGAGCTTCAGTTTCTTAATCTATAAAATTTGAGTAATAATAAATTATGCCATCTGCCCTATAAGGTTGGTAATGGGGAAAACATTTTGCATGTCTTACAATACTGTATAAATATGAGCCATAAATATTTAAATATTATCATGACAAAGGATAGGCAAGGAATATAAGGAAATGGTGGAGGGAGCAACTCTTCACTTTCACTCAGGAGTACTGGGGAAGCCTGGACAGTGGATATGTCATCCAAGATGAGCTTTGAAGATAGAAAGGGACTTTAACTTAGGAAGATAAAGGAGAGTCATTCTAGTTATAAGAGATGAGCTGAGAAGAAGCACAGACATGGATAAATGAATCAAGTGACAAGCATTTATTAATAGTCTCTGATGTCTCAGGCACTATCCTAAGCACTGTAAATAAAAAGACAAAATTGCTGCCTTCAAAGAGCTTGTATTCTATTAATGAAGACAAATGTGTACCTCTGTAGATATATACAAAATAAATATGAGGTGAAAAGACAGAATGAGAATGGTTCGATGGATGAGTACAGATTAGCAGAAATGGAGAATTAGGTAAGGAGAAACATTGTGAGATAGATCCAGATGTATAGGTGGGAGACAGATTGTGGAGACGCTTGAATGCCAGAGCAAGGGGCAAATTATGCTCCATTGCACAACTGATGGTAAATCAATGAGGGCTTTTTTATTATCAGTTTGTTTTTTAGTAGAGGAGTGGAGTGATCAGAGTGGAACATCTTGAAGCTTTCTTGGCAGTGGCATCAAGGATAGATTGGAATAGGATCAGGGGCCCATTGTTATGGTTATAAGATGCAGAGCTGGGAAGGGATGTTTGGGCTCATCTAATCCAGTTGCTTCACTTCAGAGATAAAAGAGCCAATGCTCAAGTAGTTTATATAGAGATTTAATTTGGCGTAATGAATAGAATGCTGGCCTAGGCATCAGGAAGAACTGAATTCAAATTCCATTTCAGATATTTTGTAGCTGTGTGATCCTAGGTGAATCACTTCACTTTTATTAGCCCCAGGATTTTGAAGCATGGGAAATTGGTGGACATGGATCACTACAGCATTCTTTGAAGGCTCATTTTAAAAGAGAGTAATAGTCATGGTTATAGAATTAGTTATAGTCCTTGGAGCAAGCTGTTGTGAACGGAAATATGGTCTTGCTATATAGACAGTAGGAAGTTTTTGAAATTCCATAAAATTTTCATTTTAGAATGGCAGCTAGGAGGCACAGTGGATAGAGCTCTGGGCCTGGAGCCAGGAAGATGAGTTCAAATCTCAGACACTTATTAGGACACAAAGACTTATTAGGTATACAGTAACATGACATCCTGGTTTCTTGAGAGAAATAATCACAGAATCCTAAAGTTTTTCAGAGTGACTTTGAAGGCCAGCCAGCCCAACGTCTATGTGAAGGGAAGTTTACTTTACAACATGGTTCCACAGTGGTCATTGATTCTTTACTTGAAAACATCAAGTGTGCCTGGACTCACACAGCTCATTTCCCTTTAGAATAGTTCCACATGTTGGGAAATATGGTTGTGTTTTGTTTTCTTATTTGAAGATTCAGTCTACATCTCTGTAACAATTATGTGATGTTCTACATTTTAGTTTCTAGAAATTTAGTAGTAAAGATCTCATCCCTCTTTTCTAGAGCTTCCCTTGAAATTCTGAAGAACAGCTAGCATGTCTGCATGACCCACCCATCAAGTCTTCTGTTGTCTATGCCTCTTGTTTTCAAAGCAATTTCTAAAACTTCTGTTATGGCGTTTGCAAAGGGGGGAGCAATTGAAATGAAGCCAATCTGGACCTTCTTGCTTCTGGGCAGTGCTCCAAAGAGATAGCCCCCTAGTACATCATCGTCATCATATTATTGTCTGGACAACCTATGAGTGTAATACATCTTCTGAACACTCACATGATAGAACTGTGTGGGAGGATGGGAGAACAACTCACTCACAGGACAGAAGCCATAGATGCTTATTTAATGCTCTCTATCACTTGTTTGGTCATGAATCTTCCCTTCCTCACGAATCTGACAGACTATTCCTTGCTTTTCTAATTTGCTTATGGGTTCATCCTTTATGTCTAAATCATGCACCCATGTTGGCCTTATTTTGGTATGTGGTGTGAGAAGTTGGACTATACCTAGTTTTTATCTTGTGGTTTTCCAGTTTTCCCAGCAATTTTTGTCACATAGTGAGTTCTTATCCCAAAAGCTGGGGACTTTGGGTATATCAAACACCAGGTTACTATGGTCAATGACTACTTTGTCTTGTATGCCTAATCTATTCTACTGACCCACCATTTTATTCCTTAGCCAGTATGAGACAATGATTACTGCCTTATAATATAGTTTGAGATCTAGTTTTGCTATGCCACCTTCCTTTTTTTTATTAATTCCCAAATTTTTGACCATTTGTTCTTGCAGATGAATATTGTCGTAATTTTTTTCTAGCTCTATAAAATATCTTTTGGTAGTTTGATTGGTACTATATTGAGTAAGTGAATAAGTTTAGGAAAAAATATCATTTTTTATTATACTGGCTCAACCTACCCATGAGCAATTGATATTTTTCCAATTGTTTAGATGTGACCTTATTTGTGAGAAAACATAACTTGTAATTGTGTTCACATAGTTCCTGGGTTTGTCTTGGCAGATAGTCTCCAAGTATTTTATGTTGTTTACAGTTATTTTAAGTGGAATTTCTCATCTCTTGCTGCCAGGCTTTGTTGGTCATTTAAAGAATTGTTGATTATTTATATGGGTTTATTTTATAGCCAGCAACTTTGCAAAAGGTCTTAATTATTTCAAGTAGTTTTTTTTTGGTTGTTGTTGATTCTCTAAGGTTCATTAAGCATACAAACATATCATCTGGAAAGAGTGATAGTTTTGTTTCCTTATTGCTTAGTTTAATTCCTAAAATTTCTTTTTTTCTCTTATTACCCCAGCTAACATTTCTAGTACTATTTTGAATAGCAGTGGTGATAATGGGCATCCTTGCTTCATCCCTGATCTTAGTGGGAAGACTTCTAGCTTATCCTCATTACAGATTATGCTTCCTAATGGTTTTAGATTTTGCTTAACATTTTAAGGAACACTCCCTTTATTCCTATGCTCTCTATTGTTTTTAATAAGAATCAGTGCTATATTTTGTCAAAAGCAATTTCAGAATCTATTGAGATAACCATATGATTTCTATGAGTTTTATTATTGATATGGTCAACTATGTTGACAGTTTTCCTAATATTGAACCAACCCTGCATTCCTGTTATAAATCTCACCTGGTCATAGTGTATCATAGTGTATTAATCCTTGTGATATGTTGCTGTAATCACTTTGCTAGTATTTTGTTCAAAATTTTATGGTTGTTGCAAATATCTTTTTTTTAATTCCCTACTTTATTATTTAATATTTTTTAGTTTTCAGCATTTATTTTCACAAAATTTTGAGTTACAAATTTTCTCCCCATTTCTACCCTCCCCCCCACTCCAAGATGGCATATATTCTGATTGCCTCATTCCCCAGTCAGCCCTCCCTTCTGTCACCCCACTCCCCCTCCCTCCCATCCCTTTTCCCTTTACTTTCTTGTAGGGCAAGATAGATTTCTGTGCCCCATTGCCTATATATCTTATTTCCCAGTGGCATACAAAAACAACTTTTTTTTGAGCATCTGCTTTTAAAATTTTGAGTTCCAAATTGTCTCCCTTCTTCCCTCCCCACCCACTCTCCCTAAGAAGGCAAGCTATTCGACATAGGCCACACATGTATCATCATGCAAAACACTCCCATAAATAGTCATGTTGTGAAAGACTAACTATGTTTCCCTCTATCCTATGCTGTCCTCCTTTGTTCAATTTTCTCCCTTGACCCTGTCCCTTTTCAAAAGTCTTTGCTTTTGATTGCTTCTTCCCTGTATCTACCCTCCCTTCTATTGTTGCCCCTTTCTAATCCTCTTCCCCCTACTTTCCTGTAGGGTAAGATACTCAATTGAGTGTGTATGTTATTCCCTCCTCTAGTCAAATCTGATGAGAGCAAGATTCACTCATTCCCTCTCACCTGTCCCCTATTCCCTTCCAATGAACTGCTTTTTCTTGCCACTTTTATGTGAGATAATTTATCCCATTCTATCTCTCCCTTTCTCACTCTCTCAATATATTCCTCTCTTATCCCTTAAATTGATTTTAGATTTTTAGATTTCATCCCCTCATGTTGAACTCACCCTGTGCCCTTAGTGTATATATATATATATATATGTATATATATATATATATACATATATGTATATGTATATATGTATGTATGTATGTATGTATGTATATTCCTTTCAACTACCCTGATACTGAGAAAGGTCTCATGAATTACACACATCATCTTTCCATGTAGGAATGTAAGTAAAATAGTTCCACTTTAGTAAGTCCCTTATGAATTCTCTTTCTTGTTTACCTTTTCATGCTTCTCTTGATTCTCGTGTTTGAAAGTCAGATTTCCTATTCAGCTCTGGTCTTTTCACTGAGAAAGCTTGAGAGTCCTCTATTTTATTGAAAAATCCATATTTTGCCTTGGAGCATGATACTCAGTTTTGCTGGGTAGGTGATTCTTGATTTTAATC
>CM053626.1:329382209-329404219 GCA_028646595.1 Phalanger gymnotis | reverse complement strand
ACATTGTCTTCCATATTTTCATTCCTTTGGTTCTGTTTTATAATATCTTGATTTCTCATAAAGTCACTAGCTTCCACTAGCTGTTTTCATCAGTGGTCTTTTGGACCTCCTTTTCCACTTGGCTAATTGTGCCTTTCAAGGCATTCTTCTCCACATTGGCTTTCTGGAGCTCTTTTGCCATTTGAGTTAGTCTATTTTTTAACGTGTTATTTTCTTCAGTATTTTTTGGGGTCTCCTTCAGCAAGTCATTGACATGTTTTTCATGATTTTCTTGCGTCACTCTCATTTCTCTTCCCAATCTTTCCTCTAGTTCTCTTACTTACTTTTTGAAAACCTTTTTGAGCTCTTCCATGGCCTGAGACCAATTCATATATTTTGGAGGCTTTTGATGTAGGCTCTTTGACTTTGTTGACTTCTTCTGGCTGTATGTTTTGATCTTCTTTGTCACTAAAAAAATGATTCCAAAGTCTGAGTCTGAATCTGAGTCCATTTTCACTGTGTGTTCATGTTCCCAGCCAACTACTTGACTCTTGAGCTTTTTGTCAATGTATGACTGCTTGTAGAGAGTACTTTGTCCCAAGCTTTAGGGACTGTGCTGCTATTTTCGGAGCTACTTCTACACAGCAGACTGTGCCACAGCAGCACTCCTCCTCCCCCAAGAACCACCAACCAGTGCCTTGACCCAGATCCAGGCAAGCTCTGCACTCCTGCTCTGATCTGCTGCTAATTCCCCCACAGGGTGGGCCTGGGGCCAGAAGTAACCACTGCTGGAGCTCTGGAAGCAGCCCCAGAGCTGCATCACTTCCATACCCCAGGGGCTAGGGCCAACTGAGTACTCCTTTCACTCCCATACAGAAGTTTTCCCACTAATCTTCTTTGTTGTCTTTGGCATTTGTGGGTTGAAAAGTCTGGTAACTGTCACAGCTCAATGATTCAGGGTCCTACTGCCTGTTCCACCCAGCTCTTGGTCTGGTTGGTCCTGGCAGGGCCCATGCTGGGCTCCGTGGGATAGACTCTTCCCAGCGACCATCCATGTTTTCCTGGGCTGGAACCCTGTTTCCTTCTGCTATTTTGTGGGTTCTGCAGCTCTAGAATTTGTTCAGAGCCATTTTTTACAGGTTTTTGGTGGGACCTGGGGGAAAGCTTAAGTAAGTCCCTGCTTTCCAGCTGCCATCTTTGCTCTTGTTCAAAATTTTTGCATCAGTATTCACCAAGGATTTGATTTCTTCCTCTGTTTTAGCTCTTCTTTGTTTAGGTATTAGCACCATATTTGTGTCATAAAAGGATTTTGGTACTACTCCTTTGCCTATTTTACCAAATAATTTACATAGTTTTAGAATTAATTGTTCTTTAAATGTTTGATTGAATTCACTTGTGAACTCATCTGGCCCTGGGAATTTTTCATTAGAGAATTCATAAATGGTTTGCTCAATGTCTTTTTCCAAGATGAGATTATGTAGGTACTCTATTTCCTGAGCTGTTAATTTGTGTAATTTGTGTTTTTGCAAATATTCATCAATTTCATTTGGATTGTCAGATTTGTTACCATATAATTGGGAAAAATATTTCCTAATGATTGCTTTAATTTCTTCTTCATCAGTGGTGAGTTCACCCTTTTATTTTTTGATATTGGATATTTGGTTTTCTTCTTTCTTTTTAATCAGATGAACCAATGGCTTATCTACCTTTTTTTTTCATAAAACTAACTCCTAGATGTATTCATTAGCTCAGTAGCTCAATAGAAGAAAAAGGGGGGGGGGAGCCTTGGGGGGGATATTGTTATATCAGTTTAAAAAAAGAGAGAAAGAACAGACCAATGAACTGAGTATGCAGTTAAAAGAAAAACTAGAAAAAGAACAAATTTTAAAATCCCCAATTAAACACCAAATTGGAAACCAAAATAAATAAATAAATAAAGTTGTAATTAATAAAATTGAGTTTAAGAAGACCATTGAATTAACAAATAAGACTAGGAGTTGGTATCACCAAAAAATTCAATAAAATAAAATTTATAAAAACATTAGTTAATGTGATTTTTAGAAAGATAGAAGAAAACCAGATCACTAGTATCAAAGATGAAGAGGGTAAATATACCATCAAAAAAGATGAAATCAAAGCAATTATAGTTATTTTGCCCAATTATGTGCCAATAAACTTAACAACTTAAATGAAATGGAAAAAAATATTATAAAAATGCCAACTGCTCAGATTAGTAGAAGAGAAAATAGAATATCTAAATAGACCCACTTTAGACAAAGAAAGTAAACAGGCCATAAATGAGACTCCTAAGAAAAAAGCACCTACAGCAGATGGATTTGCAAGTGAATATTTTTAAGTATTTAAAGACAAATTAATTCCTATATTAAATAACTTACTTGGAATGATGGGCAATGACAGGTCCTACCAAACTCCTTTTATAAACCACATATGATACTGATAACTAAACTGGGAAAGGTAAAAACAAAGAAAGAAAATATAGACCAATTTCATTAGTGAATATGGGTGCAAAAATCCTAAATAAAATGTGAGCTAAAAGATTACAACAATATATTACAAAGAATATAAATTATGAACAAATGGGATTCATACAAGTTATTCCTTACAATTGGATTATTTAACTTCCATTTAATTTATAATATCTCTTTACACTGCTATTTGTTGAATGCAATTTGTATTGAATTGTGGTCTGAAAAGAATATATTTAACATTTCTGCCTTTATGCATTTGATTTTGAGGGTTTTATGATGTAATACTTGGTCAATTTTTGTATAGGTTCCAGATGCTGCTGAGTAAAATGTATATTCCTTTCTGTTTCCTTCCAAAAGTCCATCATATCTAACTTTTCTAACATTCTATTTACCAATCCTTTCTTTCTTGTTTATTTCTTGATTTGATTTATCATGTTCAAAGAAGGTACATTTGAGGTCCCTCCCTAGTACAGTTTTGCTGTCTATTTCTTCCCATAACTCACTTAACTTCTCCTTTAAGAATTTGGATAGTATACCACATATCTATATCTATATCTATATCTATATCTATATCTATATCTGTATCTGTATCTGTATCTGTATCTGTATCTGTATCTCTATATCTATATCTATATCTATCTATCTATCTATCTATCTATCTATCTATCTATCTATCTATCTATATGTATGTATATATCCACCCAGATTCTTGTCTGGCCAAATCACACAAACACTCTTCTAGTGAGTGAGCCCCAAAGCAAAATGCTAACTTCAGAGTTTATATACACTTCTTCAAGGTTAGAGAGTGTCACAACCATGTGACTAAAACTTTGGCTTTCTTGTGACTTAAGCAGGTCATCAAAGACTCTTGATTCAATCAAAGGCAAGCCTCAATCAAGGGCACTTGATTGCCTTTAGCGCTGAGAAGCACTCCAAAAGAAAAAACAGTGAAATTTCCCACTTTGCTTGCTATTGCACTCCTGTAGTGAAATGATCGCTAGAGAGTTTGAAGACCTGAGGTTCCTACACTGTTATAGCTAGTAATGAATAAAAATGAAGGAAGCATTCTTTCTCTCAAAAGTGGCTAACCTCTTTATCCCTAAACATTAGTACCAGAGTCTCATTCCCAAAGCTGTCTCTTGTGGCATGGCACCCTAAACTTCCATAGAGGTAAAGGTCAGACTACACCCTCTCTTGCCATTAATATACCCATGACCCTCCTATCCTTGAAAGGACTGCTACAAAAAAGAAAGAAAGAGAGAAGGAGAGAAAGAAAAGAAAGAGAAAGAGAGAGAGAGAGGAAGAAAGAAAGGAAGAAAGAGGAAGAACTGCTACTACATTATTAGTCTCCCCTAGTTAAAGCTCTTGGTACCCATGTCTGCTGGTCGCAAGGTCTGGAAATCTGTGAAACTGGTCTAAACCTCAGTTTCCTAGTCTATAAAATGACTGTTGACTGCCTTTTTGATAGATGATTGTTGTGAAAGTCAAACAATCTAATCCATGTTAAATATTGTGTAAGTGAGCATTGTTATTATTGTAAAAATCACTTATATTTTTTCCTACCAACTTAGAAAAAAAAAAGTTTATTCTGGGGCCAAGGGCCAGCTATTTGCTTATTTCTTTTCCAGTATTTGGCTTAGTTTCTTACTCAAAGTTTCTGCCACTCTTACTGGATGCTTCTGCTGTCGGCTGGAGAATAACCAGGGTTTCTGGGGTTCTAGTCTTAGTCTTTCTATGAAAGTGTCTTCAAGACAATAAACATTAGTATAAGATATCAAGAAAAGAACAAAGTGGAGTGTTGCTTATCAAGCCCAACCTGCTCTATTTCCATTCAGTCCATTGTGGAAAAGGAGAGAGTGGATCTGATGTGCTCAGAGTAGTAAACCGGCAGTGACAGAGGGTTGACATCTTATTCTTGAGAGCCCATGGAAGCCAGAAGAGATTTTTTGGAGAGGCAGCAATGTGGGAGATGTTTGTTCATGTAAGGAGTGTTCAGTCTTCTGTTTACAGACATGGAGCTAATGGACTCCAGCAGGCACACAAATAAGGCTCAATCCTAAAGGCTTTGTTTTATTGTGTATGTGTGTAAATTTTGTTATTATGTTTTTTTGTTCTTGTAACCTACATGAAATTTTTAAAAATTGTAATTTAGATTGGGTAAGTAAGGAAAAAAAGATATTGGATTTGAAATCAGAAGATCTGGGTTTGAATCTCAGTTCTACTTCTTACTAGATAACCAAGGGCAAGACAGTTACCCACAATACACATGGGCCCTGGTTCCTAGAGTTTCTTATCCTTGAAAAAGAGGGTGAAAGAAGGGACTGGACTACTTGTCTTTTCTCATCCCTTTTAGTTCTAAATCTTTGGTCTTCTGCATGCACCACTTTGCCTCAGTCCAGTTGCTCTGTCCTGAAATTGCTTTTTCTGCCTTCCCATTTCAATGGCCTGGATGCCTGGAACAAGGCTGGAATTGCCATCTGGCCTTGTAAAGCTCCAAGGAGTGTGGATACTCATTCCTCCTTTGCTCATTGTGTGTAACAGGAAGTGCGGTCTTTGGGAAAGGGAGCCTTCCTCTCCCAAGGCCATCTCTTGGTCTTCTCGCGGCAGCCTCTTGGAAACTGTCTCCACCATCTTGACGTGTTTCAGAACATATGCCAGCTTGTTTCAGAAAACAGAAGGAAGGAAGGAAATGATTGGGTCTAGTTTCCAAATAGTCAGAGCAACTTCTTTCTGCACAGCTGTTGCAATTTAACTTGCCTAAGAAACTGGTTTAGCATCTAGTTTTTATGGACAGTGAATGTGGTAAATAAATAAAGCTTGTGTCTGAGCTTCCAGAAACCTGACAACAGCAACGACAAATGAAACAACACAAAACAAGACTCCCTTCGTATTTGTGAGGAAGATCTGAAAAGATGTGGCTAGACCAGGATTTAGGAAGGCCTGGGTTCAGGTCCTAGCTCAGATATATCCTAGCTTTATGATCACATATGTCACAGCATCTCGGAGCCTCAGGCTACTCTCTAAGATTACAATAAAAGCTGGAATCCGTGTAGTACTTGATGGCTTGAAAATTACTTTGCAAATATAGTTATATCTCATTTGATCTTTACTCTGGAGGTAGAACTCCATTTTATAGATGAGGAAACTGAGGCAGACAGAGGTTAATGGCTCACCCAACTAGAAGAGTCTGAGGCATGATTTAAACTCAGAACTCGCTGATTTCAAGTCCAGTGTTCTATCTGCTACACCACCTAGAAATTAAGGACGAGTCACTCTCTGCATAAATGGAGGGAGTTCTCATACTAGTTGGAACTATAGTTCCCATGGTGATTCAAGGTGAGATGCGAGATTGATGGGATTAGTCTGTGCCAGAGTGTAGACCTGAACCTTTGCTTTAGAGAATCACAGAGTCTGAAGGGACCCAGAAACTGAACTTGAAGAGGAATCCATCCCCCACCCCATCCCCACCAGCACTACCACAAACACAATCTTTGATAAGTGGTTAACCATCCTCTGATTCCTTTTCTTCCCTCTGAAACCATATACCCCTAGAGTAATTTCCACATCGATGACTGGCTAATCACATATAAATGGGTTGAATGGCATATAATTTCACCCTCTTAATGCAGCTAGAATGTGGGTTAGTATGAAGAAGCCCTGTTCAGGGCCATGGGCTTCCCATCATAGAATCCGGACTGCATATTACATCATGGCCTACATGATGGTAATTAAAATAGCCAATTTTGATGCTGGAGATCAGCAGCAAGATTGGGTTCAGCTGGAAAAGAATGTGATATGGACTGTCTGATACTGTCCCTGCAATGGTTATTTTTGTATACCTGCTTCTCTTTTTTTTTTATAAGTGAGAGCCTACTTCTAGGTGTAGCGCCAATAATATAAGCCCAGTATCTTGTCCAGTGCATGGCAAATAGCAGTAATATGATATATTCTTGTTGATGTACTAATAAACATATAAACAAAAAGATATTAATAAAAATGTTTTCAGACATTTGTTTCTTCTACCATCAGTCACTTTCTGGACTCATGCGCACACTCGCTTGATGGTGCACAGCTCCCCGGTGCTCTGAGGAAAGGCTGTGTTAGCCTTCTTATAGTTGGTTCACCAGCACAGGTCTGGGCAGACAGGATTGGCCCCAGATAGGATTCAGTCCCTTTTCCTTCAGGTCCAGTGCAGCCACCCACACTGGTGAGCCACCCACTTCCTCTTTCCCCTCTTATTTTCTTCATGTAATTGGACAAAATCAGTGTCTTCTGGTTCTCGAGTGGGAGGTTGAGATATGTTCATACAGGGTAACTGCATCCTAGAATCAGATTGGTCATGAGGGCTGCCTGATTCCTCCTCTTCCTCCCTTCTTTCTGAACTGTGTCTGGATAGACTGTTTCAGCCCCATTCATCTGTGATGTAGGGTACGAGGGACTTTTGTGGAATCATCCCAAGATGGGGTCTCTCTACCAGAAGGTTAAGCCCTACAACAGCCTTTGATTTTGCTTATGCTCCTATAGTTGGCTCCTGATGACTGGTAGAAGAGGGTATTGAGTCAGCATCCCAAGCCTTAGGGTTCTCTTGCACTAAATCACAAAGGATTTTACCATGTCAGAGATCCCATCGATTCATTCATCTTTCAATCTCCAAGTATTTATTGAGCAACAGTTCTGTGTCAGATATTATTCTCTATGCTAGGGATAAAAATACAGAAGAATAAAACCCCTACTCTCAAGTAGCTTATTTTTTTTCAATGGATTTAGTTGTACCCTGTATCTGGGATAACATTTTATGATGTTTTAAATAGTGAACTCCAAAGATAGGACACCAGTAGTTGTGTTATCAAATTATACTTAGCAGATTTTATGTCAGTGTTGAATTGTAGGCAATATATGTTTTAAGTATTACTTTTGTGTATAGAAAATAAATAGCTTTCCCATACCTGATGCATAATGTACATTGTGTCAAAGTAAAATAAATTTAATAGGGTACTCTATATTTTAGGTATAACTATGCCCAAAACAACTTAATTTGAGGTAAGATTGATCTAATATCCGAACCATTTCTGACTTGGACAGAAAGAGATATTGAAACTAGTCCAGTTATTCCATGTCCTCTGACATGTCTGTAACCCAAGAGGATTTGAGGTAATATTTATAGGAATCTTGAACAAGGAAAATGTTGTAATATGGTGCAGTATAGTCTGATATTGCCATTTTGGAATAGTTAACAAATTAGTCCCTGTTCTCTTCATCCTCATATCCCTTCCCTCAAGAATTGAAAGGTTCTCCTCCCATTGATCAATGCTCAAAGACTTTGGCAAGGGAATAGAGTGGGCCTTCACCTCAGGGGAGGCAGGAAGCAAAATCTTCTCTCCTTTTGACTTGTCTGATCTGCATCCTTAATGCATTTCCCTAAGAAGTTCCTCAGTTTTTTTTGTACCCACTCCTTTGAAAGGAAAGGTTGCAAAAGGGTTCTTTGTTCATTTAGCCTAGAGATTTATTCTGTAATATTTTTAAGTTAAGATAAAAAAGGAGATTTTTTTTATTAATATGCTTCCACAATTGGAGAACTTCCTGCTCCTCTTTGGGGGAGAGCCTAGATGACTCATCAGTGTTATCATTGCTGTACCATGGGAATCAGGGTAAGCATTTATAGAGCACCTACTGTGTGCCAGGCACTGTGCTAAGTACTTTTTACAAATATTAGTTCATTCGATCCTCATAATAATCCTTTGAGGTAAGTGCAGTTATTATCCCATGTTACAGCTGAGGAAACTGAGGCAAGCAGAGGTTAAGCGACTTGCTCAGGATTATGCAGCTGCTGAGGGAGGCTGAATTTGAAGTGAGGTCTTTCTGATTCTAGTCCCAGCATTGTGTCCACTGTAACACCAGTAACCCTGGAGCTGACAGCACCTTAAGGATTGTAAATCCCTTTGGTACTGTTATCTCATCACATTTGGTCTTCACAGTAACTCTGCAAAGCAGGTACTATTATTTCATTTACACTTGAAGAAACTGAGGCAGACACAGGGGAAGTGTCTTGCCCAGGGTCATAGAGTTAGTAAATGTTAGCGGCCAGATTTGTACTTCAGGCCATCTCAGCTCCATTCGCTCTGTTGTCAGAAATGGCCTCCGAGTACTCCTTTCCTGGGGGAAGTCCTTGGGACGAGCTAAAGAATTGGAGAAAAGGAGCTTCACCCTTCTTTGAACCAAGTACACTCCCTAGCGACTCTGTGCATGGGACCATCTCCCATGGGCACTTTAATGGAGCCTTATGCTAGGTGAATGTGATGGAATTTTAGCAGCTTAAATGGGAAAGTAACGGAAAGAATTGGCACCTGTAGGAATGAAGCCTCTGTCTACAGTATTGATTCTCCGAATGGTTAGGAATCATCCACAGAGTGTCATTCCAGAAAGACACCTGCCAGGAGCCCTCAGCTTCCCGTAAGACTACCCATAGACTTCCCATAATTAACCATGATTAATCTGAGTCAGTTTCTGTGAGTGTCTAACACAGCCTTTTCTTCTCAAAATCGGGAGCGAGTCTAAGTTGAAGACTTAGAAGGTAGGTTTTATGGGCTGAACCATTCCCGTGTAGAGTTTCAAGGCCCTATTTGATCAACAATAAATAGGTAGATGCCCAGGGAAATTAACAATAAATAAATACCAAAAAAAGTTAGCAATAAAAAACAATATGAGGTTTTATCTGGGATTTAGGAAGTCAAACAATGGAAAATCTGGAATTTGGTAGTGTCGATCACAGCAGATTACCTTAGAATATCACATCATAACCTTAACAGGGATATATTGAATTAAATACAAACCATTTTCTGTCTCCTAAATCAAATGTATTTCTAGATGGGATTAAATGATCCCAATTAGTAAAATATAAGAAGTAATTTTCTTGTTCTTTTAAAGTGAGAGTGAAGAACTTCATAAATATATTTGAAATAGCCAATTAAAATAACAAATCCTGAAATGCCTGTGGCTGCCCTTCTGAAAAGAATGCAGTGGGTACTGAAGGAAAGAGAAAATGTGAGATTAGACAGTGGGATTCCTTTAGCCCATTGGACGTTCATAATTATTTGGGAATGCAGATCAGGAGAAAAGCCAGCATCAAAAACCCAGCCAAGAATGCCAATTTGGCACCAAATATTATACTGTTATATTCTCATTTGAGAGATAGAACAAGTTTACGCCAGGCTCCAGAAGGAAAGAAAGGAAAATTGCATTCTGTCTTCCAGCATTGTGGGTGAAATGTGGTGACTATTAACTTGTATACTCAGTCTCATGATCTGAGAAATGGGCATAATGAGAACACTATTTCAATCTAATCCACCAAACCCTAATTGATCACCTGCTGTGTTCCAGGAACTGTGTTAGGTCCTGAGGGATAAGAAGAAAAAAGTAAAGAAATAATCCTGGCCCACAAGAAACTTTCAGTATGATACAGAGTACAGTTTATAATAAATAACGTTAAGAAAGTTTTTATATGTTATTGCTATTTTTCCAATGAATAACTTTGCTTTTTTATATCAGAAACCATTTTAATATAGCAACCCACACAATTCTCCTCATAACAAAATGAATAAATAAAACCAACGTAAGCAAAACCACATGGTAGCTAGGCTACACTTTCTAATCACTAGGCTTAAAGTGAGTAAGACCCAAATTCGAATGCTGTCTCAGGCAGTTTAGTTAGCACTGTGATCTGGGCCATGTCTCTTAACTTCTCTGTACCTCAGTTTCTTCGTCTGTAAAATCAGGTGGTTGGATTCAGTGCCTTCTCTGCTCTTTTCTAGCTCCCAAACTGTGATGCCGTGATCTACGATCCAACCAATGGACCTATTTTATCTCGGCCTGTCAGCGATACTCAGAACTTGTAGTTTACCACTTTTCTACTGAAAGGAAGAAGGGCTGTGGTCTCCTCTTTTCTCTAGGACCAAGTCTGCTTAGTGCATTTTAGTATTTTTAATTCTCCCAACAATTTTATGAATTAGATCGTATTATCCCCATTTTATAATTGCCAAAAGGTAGAGCATCTTGTTTCATAAACTGGAAAGAGGTTAGGATCGTTGAATTGAAAAGTCCATGGTATGGAAGATGGGATCTCAGGGGGTAGAAGACTCAGAAAGTGGAAGAGGGAGAAGTTATAAAGGCTTCTGCATTTTGTTGTTCAGTCATTTCAGTCATGACAGCTCTCTGTGACCCCAGTCGGGGTTTTCTTGGTAAAGACAGTGCAGTGGTTTTGTTTCAACAATCCAGCTAGCAGCTGTTGTGGGGGGTGAAAGACCAACATAAGCCCAACAACAACAAGAACGCTACCAGCACGCTGCAAAAGCACAGGTTCTTTTGATCTGCTTTAGTAAGGAAAGCAACGTTAAGGGGTTGACAAGCTTACTTTAATCCAGCATACAGACAGCATTCACTCAGTTCAGGGGAAAAAGCCAGCACCCTGAACTTCAGAGCAAATGACAAATTACAAACATCAACAGGCAGACCTTGTCTGATTCGAATCCCAGTACATAGTTACCAGAGTTTAGCAAAGTCTCAGCATCCGAGTTACAAGCTGGAGGGCCCTTAGCTACGGCTGCCTGATTCTCCGCCTCAACGCCACCATGAGTGAGAGCCCTGGACAAATGGCTCTGTCTTCTCTTCTTACAGGATTTCAGACATCATCGAACGTCATCTGAATGACCAGAACTTAGGCTGCTATAATTGGCTCTTCAGTTAGCCCCTTCCCTTAGGACTCTGGGAGGTTCACATCCACATAGGTTAGGTTAACACCTAATAGGGGTTAGAGCCAGGGGCTTAGCACTTAGTAAGACTCTGAAAGCCAAACTCTTCAAGAGCACTTGGTTGAACTAAGTGCTAAGAGCCCATTTTGCTTACCAACACATTTGCCATTCCTTCTCCAGCTCATTCTACATATGAGTAAACTGAGACAAACAGGGTTAAATGACTTGCCCAGGGTCACATAGCTAGTGTATGAGGCAAGTCACTGAAGCCTGGACACTGGAGTCTCGGGTTAATTGTGCTGTCCCTTGCAGAGAAGGTTCTGACCTAAATTGATAAAAGGAGGCTACCCATTCAGAAGTTCCCATCCCAATGAAATCAGAAGTGCAGTCTCTGTTCCCTGTGGCCATCTGGATATCTGTGCAGGCAGCTTCTGCTGTGGAAACTCTCCACCAAGACGGACTAGTGATTTTTCTGTAACCTCCAGTCTTATGAGAGGGCCTGTGGGTGCTGAGAAATGACATGATACCCCAGTGAGTCACGATTAATGTCAATGGCAGGACTGAACTAGTCTTTCTGTTTATATGGCCATCCAATAATCCACACTAACTCTCAAATATGTTTATCAGAATATTGTATGCAAACAACAATCCTGTAAAAAAAAATAAGTATGTTTCTCCTGAACTATCATCCTGCCATAGAACCTTCCTAATCTTCCTCTCAAGTCTTAACCAATTCCTCAGTGGAATATAGAGGTCACTCAGGCTCTCATAAATAATGTCGCAAGAACATAGGAACATTACACCTGGAAATCTGACAAGGTGAAGCTATTGGCCCAATAGAGACCTTTGTCTGAAGATGGACCTAGAAGTTATGTTTTCAGAAACTGTTGGTCTCTTAGTCATGATTTTTTTTGCCTAAAGCAACTCATGAAAATGCCTGGAAACATCTACTGAGGAAAGAAGGGACTATGAGGCCCATTGCTGAAAGGGATGAGGTTACTTATGAACTCATGGGCCTTTTCACATAATTAAATCTTCAAGAAATAGATACAGGAAACAGGATAGAATGGAGTCAGGATTTGACCTTCATGGCCACTGTAATCCACACAATACCACGGTGCTGCCCAATACTAAACAAAGTAACAAAATAAATAAAAATAAGGAAGCAGATAGAATTATGTGATTGAGAGATGATAGAGGTATATAGATGATAGATGAGAGAGAGACAGAGAGAGAGAGAGACAGAGAGAGAGAGAGGAATTCTTAGGTGCTGGCAAAATGAGAGACAGTTATTATTTTTATATTGAAATTTTGAATTTTTATACTGAAATATAATTTTATTGTATTGAAAATTTTCAAATAGCATTATCTCTGCTTATACGTACAACACACTGACTCTTCCCTGTTCCTTATTTTATTGAATGATTGTGAAATAATATCTCTCTGTAATTCTACTACTGTTGTTTTTATAGCATGATGGAAGTGTATTCGCATATATATTATAATGGGAGATACAGCCAGGAGGAATGGACAGAGAACTGGCCTAGATCTCAGGGTAGCCCAGGTATAAGTCATCATCCCCTGCCCCCCTAAGTACTGAGCGTATGACTATGGGCAAGTCACTTAGCTTCATGGTGTTATAGGTAACTTTCTCAGACCATCAATTGCAGTTCCATTGTTGAACTGCATTGGGAGGGGGGGTTCCTCAGTTTAAAGGAGCTCCCTAGGTAAAACAAACAAAAAACAAACTTCCTTTGCACACACACACAGACACACACACTCATACATACACATACTCTTGTGTAAATTCATTTCCACTGCATGTATTCATGCACATTCAAAGCATATATGCCCATCATTACCTTGTATACATGTAATACATATGCAATAAAAGACATATGTGTGCAGGCATAGGCACAGGCATATATTCGTGCATATACATTATACATAATAAGTATAATAAAAAGAAAGAGCACAATATCTACTGTTAATTAAGCATCATCTTCAGTTTTGCCTAGGAATATTTTATGTAGGATGCAATTATCTGAAATTTTACTTTTTCCATTAGATTTTGTGTCACCTAAAGTCTTTTGACAGAATAGATTAGGCTCATCTCTTAGTGTATATAAAAAGTAAAGCTGTTAGTTTGCAGTAAAACAATCGTGAACTGCTCTGCTCTTGGCGCCATATTGATGAAGATTATTTTTCATAGTTTGGCTTCTTTCTACTTCTGTGATCTTTTGATTCCTTATTCTTCAGATAATTTGCTTTGATCAGCCTCTAAATGGATTTTCCCCCTGCTTGTCTTGTGTGAATCATAAGAAGCATATTCCCATCTTTTATGGAATGCAATTCCTCCATGTATTAGAGCTTCAGAGCCATTGTCCATTTTTCATGCCAAAGGAAAATTGTATTTGTTTGATTTAGCTTTGAAATTATAACATCATGTGAGAACCAAAGAGTCCCAGGGCATCCTTCCTGGGGATAATAATCAAGAAGACTGGAAATGCATTGTCCTTGGGATTAACAAAGTAAAAACTAATGAAAACACTTTTGCACGTGTGTGAGCAAATTCAGGGAGCCCAAGCATCCAGACCCCCCGTGTTTTGTTGGGCTTTGTTTACCCCAGATGTGACGTAAAAGGATGTTGATTGGGTCAGAAAACACTGCTGAATTTTCGCCTTCTCTCTTGATTTTGCTTTAACCAACCCGGAAAGATAATTTATCTATTGTTTTCTCAAAAACAAAGAAAAAAATCGAGAAGAGTACAATCTTTTCTCCCTTTGATAATTTGTTCCTCACAACATTTAAAGTCAGGACTATGCTCTTGAATCTTTGTGGAATATGTTTAGCTAGTTACCTAGTGTGATCAATACATACATACACGCATGCACACATACATACATACATGCAAAGACAGGGAAGAAGCATTTCTTTAGTATCTACTAGGTGCCAGACAATTGTGCTTAGAACTTTACAAATTTTATCTCATTGATCCTTATGAGCACCCTTTGAATTAAATACTATTATCATCCCCATTTAAAAAAAAAGAATTAGTTTATTTTTAGTTTTCAGCATTCAGTTCCATAAGATTTTGAGTTTCACATTTTCTCCCCTCCTCTTCCCCCTCCCTAAGATGGCATGCAATCTGATATTGGCTCTACTTATGCATTCATATTAAACATATTTTCACACTAGTCATGACATAAAAAAGAATTAGAACTAATGGGAAGAAGAGCAAGAAGGAAGAAACAAAACAAAACAATGAAAGGAAAGGAGAACAAATAGCATGCTTCCATCCACAGCCAACTCCATGGTTCTCTCTCTGGATGTGGAAGGCATTTTCCATCGTAAGTCTTTTGGAGTCATCTTAGGTCCTTGCATTGCTGAGAAGGGCGAAGTCTGTCACGGTCAGTCATCATACAATGTGGCTGTTACTGTGTACGATGCTCCCCTGGTTTTACTCATTTCATGTAAGTCTTTCTAGGTTTTTCTGAAGTCTGCTCGCTCATCATTTCTTATGGTACAATAGCATTCCATTTAGACCATTTTTTTTTTCCATATGACTATAGATAGCTTTAATTTCTTCATCTGAAAACTGCCTGTTCATATCCTTTGACCATTTCTCAGTTGGGGAATTACTTATATTCTTATAAATTTGACTCAGTTCTCTATATATTTTAGAAACGAGG
This sequence comes from Phalanger gymnotis, assembly GCA_028646595.1. Taxonomy (NCBI): domain Eukaryota; kingdom Metazoa; phylum Chordata; class Mammalia; order Diprotodontia; family Phalangeridae; genus Phalanger; species Phalanger gymnotis. The sequence continues at coordinate 329,389,315 of CM053626.1, read as the reverse complement.
CCTTCATCAGAGACACTGGCTATAAAAATTATTTCCGAGTTTTCTGCTTCCCTCCTAATCTTAGTTGTATTGGCTTTCTTTGTGCAAAAAAAATTTCAATTTAGTGTAATCAAAATTATCCATTTTGCATTTCATACTGTTCTCTGTCTCTTGTTTGGTTATAAATTCTTCTGTTCTCCATAAATCTGACAGGTAAACCTGTTCCTTGCTCTCACAGTTTGCTTATGGTATCAGTCTTTAGATGCAAATCATGTGCTATCCCCATCTGACAGTTGAGAAAACTGACATAAACAAGTTAAATGACTTGCCTAGGGTCACACAGCTAGTAAGTGTCTGTGGCCAGATTTGACCTCAGGTCTTTGTGATTGTGCTAAGTGCTACGTACCCTGGGAATTGTGTTGTTGCCAGCTACTCAGACAGATTACACATTCATAAATACCCAGTCTGTGCCAACACACAAGAATCTAGCCATATTCAACTGACTCAGTCCATCATGATGGAATCTCAGAATTATAAGATCTTAGTATTTGTAGTCAGCTCAAAGGCTAATTAGTCCAATTGTTACCTGAGTAAGAATCACTTCTATAAGATACAAATCACTCATCCAGGCATTGTTCAAAGACCATCTAGTATCTTAACACTTAAGCTGGAATGGTTGTTAGAGGTCCCCAAGTTCAGGCATTGTTCAAAGACCGTACAGTAACATAATATTAAGCTGAAAGTGTTGTTAGAGGTTCCTGAGTCCAACCCCCTCATTTAACAGATGAGGAATTGGAGGAACAGAATGGGCACACAGCTGGCAAGTGTCTGAATCAAGATTTGGACCTGGGTCTTCTTGACTTCAAATCCAATACTCAATCTACTATAGCAACAGTGTTTTACCAAATGCACCTCTCTAACCTTCACTGAGGAAGAAATGATCAGCTTCAGAGACATCTAATCCTACTTTGTATAACTCTGATAGTAAATTGTTTTGTTGTGGTTGTTTTCCCTTTGGCCCAAACCTAAATTTGCCTATTTGTGTTTTCTGCCCATTTTTCCTTTGTTCTTTCCCCTGGGGCCAACAAGACCAAGCATAATCCCTCTTCCATATGCTACTTCTTAAAATACTGTTAGATATCTAGTGTCTCCCCTCCAAGTCTTTCCTCTTTTTTTATGCTGTGTTAAAAGTGAGATTTAAACACACATTTTCTGTCTGAAAAGCCCATGCTTATTTCCTATGTCATAAGCAACATCTTCTCTGAATTCTATTTACCAACAATCTATTATATTACCAGTGTTTTGAAGAAAGACTTATGGATGCTTTCTCTGCTTACTGACATTCTAAAGCAACCATTAGGCTCTTTTTATTCTTTTTATTCTAATCACTAATTATTCAATTTGGGGCAGCTTGGCATTGAATCCTCTTCATCATGAAGTTTTCTTTCCTAACATAATGTCTTTGGGCCTTGATTTTATGCCATATGAGAAACTTGGAATATTTAGCCTGGGGGAGAAGAGACTCTGGGGCGCCCAGTTGCTTTCTTCACATATTTAAAAGGCTGTCAAGTGGAAAAAAAAAGATGAGAATTGTTCTGTTTGCTCCCATAGGCTAGCACCAAGAGCAATAGGTGTGTAGCAAAGCCTGAAGCCTAATTGAACTATGATTTCATCAAAGAATTTCCTAATGATTAGAGCTTTCCAAAAGTCTTCCTCTGGAGGTGGCGCATCCTTCCTCACTGAAGACATTCAAAAAAAGCCTCATTTAGACCAACTGGCAGATGGATTGTGTTGAGCAGAAGTGGGGAACCTGTGGCTTGGAGGCCACATGTGGCCTTCTAGGTCCTTGGGTACAGCCTTTTGACTGAGTCCAAGTTTTACAAAATAAATCCTTTTGTTAAGGGGATTTGTTCCATGAAATTTGGATTCAGTCAAAGGAACTCACTTGAGGACCTAGAGGGCCACATGTGGCTACAAGGCTGCAGGTGCCCCACCCCTGGTCTTGAGGGTTTGTTTTTGAGTATAGGTTGGATTTGTTGACCTATGAGATCCCTTTTATTAAAAAAAACAACAATTTCTCTAATTACATCTTATAAGGAATATGTATGGCCTTGTCTCCCCTTTCACTGGGGTCATTGTCAAACTCAAACTTGAAACCCAAAATGGAGCAAAATTTTAATGTTATAATTTTAAAAATGAAAGCAACATTTTTGTCTCTTCAAGACTAGTAATATACAAATAGGTAAGTAATGCTTTCTCTAGATCCCCATTTTCACCCATAACCGAAACTAACTGAAATCTAAAATCAATAAAATATGTTTTAATATTAATTCCATATTTTATCCTAAGATGGATTTTTTTTGGAAGGGGAAGAGTAGGAAATCAATTGACTGATCTCCATGTCCATGAAATCTTCCTACCCTCTGGTAAATATCTAACAGAAGAAATAATTCATTGGATTTTTAGTAAAAAATTAGTAAAAGATTAGTAAAAGATTTAGCTGTCTGGCTTCAAAACAGCTCTTGTCAAGGTCTGAATATTTGTCATTAAGTCAATTGCTCCTTTCTATGATAAAAAGCTGATGTATTTCACTCCCCACAAAAGAGGAAGCAATCCCAAGGAGGACAGCCTCCCTCCTCCACTCTACTATAAGTGTTGATTGTAAGTTCTTATTGCCATGAAATCATTTCCATTCTCCCCTTCCTTTCTGTCCAGGAGAAGGATGGAAACCCCAGTGACCCTTCAACTCAGATAAGAATTTTACATAATTGAGACAACTAATACTGCATTTAAATGGCCACTTTGAAGGCTACTGGTAAGAAAGTAGAAAGTGTTGAAAATTTCACAGGGAAAAAAAAAAAATCTAGGTTTCACTTGGGCAATGTTCACTGCCAATTCAGAAATGTTTGTGAAGAGATGTTAATATGCAATCCACAAAAGAAAAAAAAAGTTCCAGGTAAGGTGACATTGTGTTGAGTATTGTGACAGAAACAGCAGAAAAGAGAACATAAATTGAGGAAAATTGGCTTCCTTGGTGATGTTTGAAGGTATATGCCAGGGAGGCTTAATAATGCAGGGAGGAGGGGCCCCTCTCTAAAATTATACTTCCTTAAGGGATCTAGATAATGAGCAGTTAAAGTTAATTGGCACTTGCCTGCCTGAAAACATGAATTTCATGTTATTTTGTGAATTTTAGGTAGAACAAGGTATTGTAAGATTAAAGAATGTGTGAGATTTACTGAAACTCTGCCTTGTCCAATTTAGCCATCTCAAGTCAGAAGGGACCCTAACAGCCACACCCCCACCCACTCAAATTGGATTCACCACCCAATGTCAGCATTGGAGATGACCAACCCACACCAGAACAAGAACCTCCTCTCTGACATTCCTGACAAGTCGCCTTCCAGCTATTGCATAAAGACCTCCAGGGAAGGAGACCCTATTCCCCTTTGGGACAGCTCCAATAGTTAGGAAGTTTATCTACTATTAGAGGCAGCCAGGTGGCACACTGAAAAGAACACAAAACCTGGAGTCAGAAACGAAAGACCTGAGTTCAAATCCAATCTTGCACTTACTAGCTGTGTGACCCTGGGCAAGTCATTTAACTTCCGTTTATCTCAGTCTGCTCATCTGTAAAGTGTGGATAATGTGAGGATCCAATGCGATCTTTCTAAAGTGCTCTGCACGGTATCTGACACATAGTAAGCATTATAGATAGTAATGTTATCTGTGATGATGATGATGCCTCAGTTTGACTCTTTGCAGCTTCCAGCCAATGCTCTTGGTTCTGTCTTCTGGAACTGAACAGAATAAACCTCATATCTCTTCTAAATACCAATTTTTCAAATATTTGACAGATGACACATCTCATTTCTCAACCTTCTCAAGGCTTCGACGGGCTAATCATTCTCAATGACTTTAATTGATGATTACATATTTCACAAAGTCGAATGCCTTAGTCAGCCTAGTTGCCTCCCTCTGGGTACTCTCAAACTTGCCAATGCCTTCCCTGACACGTGGTGCCTAGAACTGAGCCGGCCACTGCAGAGGGGTTCGACGAGGACAGATGACGGTACAAATACACCACCACCAGTGCTGGACGCCGGCTTTCCTTTAAAGCAGCCTGAAACGTCCTCAGCTTTTGTGACTGCCTTGGCATGCTGCTGACTCACACCGAGTTTGGAGACCCCTGAACCCCCTGTTTCTTCTTCAGAAAAGTGATAGTCTAGGCCGAGTCTTTGTTGGCACTGAGAGTCCCCATTTCCAAGATGATTACGAGTTAAAGGGATAATCTTGGTTGGGGAATGGAATGTTCCTCATCTCTAGGAGCATTAACTTCGCATTTGCACTAATTCTGGCTAGTCATGACAATCATTTGCAGAAGTCCTTTGGAGATTTTGGGCACAATCACCCTGAGACGAGGGCAGAATAAATGCTATTCAGGCTCTTTTATAAAAAAGGAAAATGTTATCCTAAGAAAGTGAATGTAAGCCGAGTGACTTGCCCGGCCACTGAAGTTATTGTAGCTAGGGCTTGAACTCACACCTCCTGACATCAAGACCCGTATGGTTTCCACTATGGCATGCTCTGTCTTGGCAACTCAGTCAGCGAATCATAGATAGATACTGAGAGCCTTCTTTATGTATACATAGCAATTATAGACATTGGCTAAGATATGGTTGTAACTCTCTCTCGCTTTGGAGAGATATGCTAGAGAGAATAAAATAAAACAATGCTAATCAAAAGAAAGATGTAATCAGTATACCAATGTTCACAGTATTATTTTCAGAGAATCTTGGGTTTACAAAACCATAAGGCAAAATTCAATGCATTTTAAGAATCATTTTCATAAAATACTTTGTTCAACATGCTGTGCTTCAGTTGGGCATAGGTTGTGGTGGTATATGACTCAAACACTTTAAAATTTCCATGGGCCTGTGATGGCAATCCATCCATACCTTCTCATCCTATCTAATTTTTGTATACAACCTCCCCAATATCTCACACAAGGAATGCACCCGTCGTACGGAGTCCATTTCTCTAGATGTCCTGACGGTCTATGGCTAGCAGCAGCATGTGTTGGCCGATACGCAGTTATGCTTTTTCCTTGCTAAAAGGGCTCACCATCGAATTTTGCAGTCATACACATACCCAATGAATAAGCATTTATTCAGCACCTAGTATATCTCAGGCTCTCTGCAAGGTGATTTTTTTTTTAAAATAACCTTTCACAGAGCTTGATTTCTCCTAGGGAAGCAATGTGTACACATACACATCAGTACAGACTTTTACTTCTCCTCTCCCACTCTAATTTTGTTGGCATAAGGAGGTATACCAGTAAGGAATCAACACTGCTCCTGGAACTTATAGCAGCCTGGAGCACTGAAAGATGTCATGACTTGCTCCTTGTGTGTTATACAGATGAGACTGTCAGAAGCATAATTTGAATCCAGTAGTTTCCAAAGTCAATGGAGGCCCTCATCTCATTCATAAGGTATCAACAATTAACCATATAAACAAATATATATTGAAAGGTATTAGAAAATATGAATCACAGAATCAGAGATTCTGAAAATCAAGAAGGACTTCTAAGATGAAGTAATACAATCCACAACTGGATAATAATCTCCAGGCAAATTTGGATAAAAATCTTTCTAGCAAGTAGAGCTATTCAAAAAGGGAAATGGGCAGCCTGAGGAAAGTATGAGTTCTCCTTCTCTGGGGGTCTTAAAAACAAAAGAGCCTGTTGTACTAAATTATAGAGTGACTTCTTTTGTGTATAAGTTAAAGTCGATGCCCTCTGAGGGACCTTCCAAGTATAAAATTATTTGATACCGAGACCCTCTACAAAATACTCCACAAGTGATCATTGAACCTAACACTGAAAAACTTCCATGAAGAGAAATTTCGTACCTTCCATGGAAACCCATTTCACATTTAGATAGCTAAAATCATTAGGAACATTTTTCCTTCATATGATCAATAGCTACTCCTCAGTAATTTCTATCCATTGCTCCTACCTCTACCCACTTAAATACAAATTTATTTTTATTTAGAAAAAGAAAACAAAAACACAATTCTACTTGGACATAACAATGTTTCAGCTACTTAAAGAAAGCTCTCAAATTTGCTGTAGATTTTTCCTTCTCTATGTTAACCATCCTTGATTTCTTAGAATAATTTGGGATTGCCTCAAAACCTTTCAATATCCTAGTTGTCCTCTATCCAGATGTTCATTGGATTCTTAATAATTTTACGTCATTCCTGCCATTAGATAGCGAGCTCCTTGAGAGCATGTTTTCACCTTTCTTTCTTTCCTTAGCACCACACCTGGAATGTCATACTGTTTAATCAGTGCTCATTGACTTGCTATCAAACGTCTCTTACAATTAACTAGAAGTGAAGATGTGGCCAGGCCAGGGTACGGTGGAGTCGTACCCTCTTGAGTATATGTTAGCTTTTAGGGTTCCCACAAAATACTGTGAATTCACATTTACCTTTGACTTTACTAAAACTCCCCAGTCCTTGTCATATCAGCTATTGTCTGCCCATCATCTTTTCTTTTTCCTGCAATTTTATAGTTGATACCCAGTCTCCAAGCCTAGGGATTTTCATCTATCCTTGTAATTTTACGTATTATCAAAATTTTTATGATTATAGTCTTTGGAGTTCCTTTGGAATCCTCTGTCATCATAAACACATCAACCATATCTCCTCATTTTGTGTCATCCATAGATTTGCTAAGTATGCCGTAGATTCCCCCATCTGAGACGCTGATAAAAATGGTAGGCGGAAGTGAGGCAATAAATACTTTGGAAATTCTACTGAAACCTTTCTCCAAAATGACAAACTCATTCATGACTCAGCTTTGTAAAACCTATTCTTTTAACCAGTTCCAAATCTATCTAACTATCCCATTATTTGTGATAGAGAAAGAAGGGAGAGGGAGAACATTTATTAAGCACCTACTATGTGCCAGGTACTGTGCTAAGCATTTTAGAAATATTATCTTATTTGTTAGCTTGGGTGGTACTTATCTACAATATCTTTTTACTCACTATTCCATCTAGTGAAATTCTACCAATTCTTCAAGTCTCGTCCCCAATCTCCCCTTCTTCCTGAACTTC
>CM053626.1:329355667-329381709 GCA_028646595.1 Phalanger gymnotis | reverse complement strand
TGAGTGGGATGTCTTTTGAATCACCTGTGCCCATACCCACACAGCTGCCTGAGATCGTGATCCATCAAAGCACAGAAGACAATTGGCATGGTAGCTAGATGTGTGTGGCTTACCTGGGATTTGAATGAATGTTGTCCTGCTTCTGTAATATTATCTTGGAAGCAGGTCTGCAGTGGAATGCCAAAGGGATCTGAATTATTAATTTCTTTTATCATTGACTTGGATAATGGAACGGACAGCTGTCTTACCTAATTTCTAAATGGCATAAAACAAGGAGAAACAGTTGACATACTGGATGAAAGAATTATGGCCTCAATGGATCCTGACAGGCCGGAATATGGGCCCAATCTAATAAGATGAAATATAGTAGGGCTAAATGTATAAAGTCTTATACATCGGTTCAAAATAAACGTCTTTGCTGGTCCAAGATGGATAAGGCATGGTGCCTAGGTGCCATTTTGTCAGAAACATATCTGTAGATTTTGTGGGATATTAATTTAATAGGAGGGCAGCTAGATGGTGCAGTGGATAAAGCACCAAGCCTGGAGCAAGACGACCTGAATTCAAATGTGGCCTCAGACATTACTAGCTGTGTGACCTTGGGCAAGTCACTTAACCCTGTTTACCTCAATTTCCTCATCTGTAAAATGAGCTGGAGAAGGAAATGGAAAACCATTCTAGCTCTTATTGTTTCTCCAAGAGGACCAAATCAGGAGGGCTGACTTGCAAGTGAACTGGATTTAAGTGAGGCAGGACTATGCAAAGTGGTCAACCTCACTCTCACCTCCAGAGTCATCGGAATCCAGTGGCAAGACACAGGTTAGGATGACTGGCTATGGTGTGGGATGCAGCAGGAGACTTGGCCTTTTTAAGCCAAGTTCTTTCCCAGGTCTCAGTTTGTCTGAGGCAATGCACATTAATTAATTAAAGCCTAGGTAAGAATTGAGGCAAAAGATGGTCTGGTTTGATTCCACAAAAGAATCAATCTGGGAGGGGAAGGCTCTTAGGATTTCTGGTCAGAACAAAATAATTGCTATTTATACTCACCCTGAGCCATCAAAACCCCAACAATGAGTGAGTAAGGCTTGGGCTGGGAATATTATGGGCTAATCAGTGAAAGCCAGAGTGGTTTGGGTTTAAAGGCATAGTCAAGGAGTTCCATTTGAATCCCAGCGGGCCTTTCAAAAGACTGGTTTTTCAGAGCTATATTTCAAGAAATCGTAAATGAAAACTACATGAGAAAAAAGAGTTAACCATCCCAGTTTTTCTGAAAAAAGCAAAACAAAACACAATGATAGAATAAATTAGAAGAAAATAAAAAATCTAGCCTCCAAACTCCAGAATATCTCGAAAAGTATGTGATCAAAATTTCTATTCCTTTGGATAGAGCACCCAGATGTAAGGGAATGACTTCCCACGTGGACAGAGGGAAGGGAGGAGGAGGGGCAGGAGGGGGAGGAGGAGGAGGAGGATCAGACATCTTCTTATTGACAGCCACGAATTGACCAATCATTTTGGCATAGAAATTCATCAAACCTGTTGCCTAACATGGCTATAACCTGCACTAGTGGGGAGAGTACCCACTAGTACAGTAGGGTCTCTTCAAAGAATGAGGTTAAATCTGAATAATTCCTAAATTCATGATCAATTGAACCCCAAATCCAACAAAATCATAAACATTCATTTGTCTACTTTGTCCAAGCCCTCTGTGAAGCACTGAGGCAAATCTAACAAACAAACAAGGCTGAAGAGATTCCTCATGACCCTGTAGAGGCCGGCCTCTGTTTCCCATCCCCATGACCCTCATGACTTAGGGCCCTTCACCGGAAATTCATGAGTTCCACTCGCTGTCATAAAGTGTTTATCAACTGCTCCAATGAAAACTCCCCACCCCAGCACCTAGGACACATTATCTCCATTGCATACATTTAATGATTAACAACCAATTATAATATCATCTTCTTAATTCCTCCTGTAGCAGAGTCAGAAGATTATGCCCTCTAATTAAATTAATGGTATTGAACTTCAATTTCAGTTGCATGACTGCTTTTAGCGGCCGCCTCTGCAACTCTCATGAAGCGCCTGCCTCGTCTGGGCGGGAAGTGAACGTATTCATTTTATAGTGACAAAAGAGCCTAGCCCTAATGGAATTTACAGAGATTACCCCAAATAGAAATACTGCTGCATGAGCCTATTTACAGTCACACATTTGCTATTCATTAATTGGGGGATTTGACAATTTAACATAAATTAAAATAAAAGCTCCTTTGCCGGTGTGTGTGTTCATCTGTCAATGTCTCAGCATGGCCACACCAATGCTAGTGTTTGGAAATGGCCTGGACTATCATTTGCAAAATGGAAATGTTAGTGAAGCTACAGTCAATGCCCCTGTAACTTCCCAGGCTGTCTTTCTATGACACGTTATAATCTTGTTAATCTGAGGTTCCGGTTGTGAAGGGGGGATCAAGATTACCAATGCATAAATCAGTATTTGTTTAGAACTGGTAATGGAAAATGTTAATAAGATTTACTGGTAAAGTGAAATTGGATTATATCTTATCTATTTTAAGTCAATTTAGAAACAGACTACTGTCTTCAAAACCTGGGCACAGGCAGCCCGCAACCTGTGATGGAGATCTGATTACATTTCCCCACGCACACAGGACACAGTGATAGGTTCAGAAGGGGGAAGGCCAAAAGAAAATACCCCCCTCCAAAGAAATTCATGCTACAACAACAATAACCAAGTCAAGAATAACAGCCATGGCATGATATTTGAGCTAAAGGGATAGATGGGGAGCTGGCTGATTAGGTCTGGTTGGATGAAATCAAAAGGGGATCAGAGTAATGGAAACCAGATAATTTCCTTGTACTCATGAGGAATGTCAACCAGCTATGATGTATAGTACATGGATCTCCATGATAAAAACCTTTCCTCCTGACTCTACTCTATCGACGCTCAGGGTCTATTTCATCAGTCACACACATGGCACTCCGAAGACACACTGCTAGGTAGGCAGCCTGCAGCAATGACGAGATGTTTATTTGGAATTTGTCTTCAAATGCACGGATATGGACTGAATCTGCTGATTGTGACACGCCTGATGAATTAACATAAATCTGGAAGTTGGAATGCAAATCACCTCAGGAGAAGCACAACGTCCAGGGAACGAGGAAGTCACGGTGGCACTGACCCCTGCCCTTGGCAGAGTCCGGCCAGAGTGCAGGGTTTAGGTGGAGGCCACTGTGTAAGAAGATCATGGAGAACTGAGCAGGCATCTAAGGAAGAGTGAGCAAGATGAGGAGGGGCCCGAGCCCATTTCACACGTGGATCAGCTGAAGCCACCAAGAATGGTCAGCCTGGAAAATTCAAGCATGGGAGGGAGGTGACTGGTAGCTAACTTCACATACTCACCAGCACCACATCCTCAAAGAGATCCGAGCTCAGGATCAGAGATTCAGCGCTGGGAGGAAACAAACGTTAGAAAGGCTAAGTCTGGATAAGCCATTTTACAGAGAAGGTAACTCCGGCCCAGAGAGCAGAAATAATACGTCAGAGACATGACTCAAAACTCTTATCTTCTTGTCTCCAAGTCCAGTCCTCTGCCCCTTGGGCTACTAGTGCCACTTGACCCCAGAAAACAGAGTGAACGATAACGATGGGAAGATTGAAAGAGGCAAATTTAGGCTAGGAACACAATAACATATGAAAAATAAAAATGTACTTCTGTAGAATACAAGAGCTCTCTTGGCATGTTGGCATGCTTAGAGAGAGGGAAAGGAAAGGGTGGGGAGAGAAGAACAGGGGGAGGGGGGAAAATAGCAAGAAACAAGCAAGCCAGTAATATTGGGTTTTCTTCAGAACAATAAACATGAGGAATTTTGAAGTCAGAGGCTATCTAGTTTAGAATCTTGTCTCCATTGGTTTCTGACTTTCCTGATGTTGGCCAAACCATTAAGTTCCTTTAGTCCCCAGTTTTCTTATCTGTCATTACTGTCGTCATCATCATCACCATCTTCTTCATCATCTTCATCATCATCATCACCACAGTAATAATATTGACACATATAAGTCCACAAGCTTTCATTGAGTACTTTCTACATGGCAGGCGCTGTACTGGGAATACCAGCATGAGCAGAGAGACAGGCACTCTTGCCCTCCGGAGCTTACATTCAAAGGAAGGGAGATAACCCATGCTAGGGATCTGAGGATGGCAGGGGTTGGAGCATGATAGAGAAGGGCAGAGAGGGAGGCACAGAGCTGGACGAGGCAGAAGTGGAGGAGGGAGCCTGGCTGGTCTGGGTACTTCCGCAAAATGGAGGGCCCAGAGGGAATTTGCCAATCAGAGGAGAGGACAGTAACATTCTCTTTCAGGGTGAAAAGGCTTCTGGGACACGGTAGAATGGTCTGATTAGTGAAGAGCCATGAAAAGCTTATAAAGCCCTTTAACTTACAAAGTGCTGTCATATATTGTTAGTAGAAACTGTGTGGTCTAGTTTCAAGTGTTGAGTTGGGAGTCAGAAGTGCTGGGTTCAAATTCTGACTGCTACTTTTCACCTGTGTGTCCTAGAGCCAGTCACTTAACACCTCTGGGTCTCAGCTTCTCATCTGTAAAATGATGGTGCCAGCCTGGATGGCAGAGAGATGAGGAAACTGAACCATCATCTGCACGATGCCAGGGCTATATTGGATAACACTAAGGTCCTTTCCAGATTGAGATATAGGCTTGTGTTTCAGCCTCAGAAATATTATCAGATGAGACAACATTTGTGAAATGGTTAGCATAGCACCCAGCCCCTCACGGAGGCCCTTCATAAATGTTTATTCCCTTCTCTACCCACCCCTCCCTACCTTCATATTACCAACACCCCTGGAAGACGGATGCTACAGTTACTATTACCCTATTTTGCAGACAAGGAAACTGAGGCTCACAGAGATAAAGCTTCTAGTCCAAAGTTGCCTGGACAGTACTTGAAGCCAGGCCTCCCTGACCCTGAATTTGAAGGTCTATCCACCATGCTGCACTGCCTTTCTGGAATGCGAGCCATGGACAAGACCATCTCTAGTGTCTGGGATGGCTGTAGACTCTCGATTCCTGTGTTTTTATCTTAGCTCTGGGCTTGCACTCCTGAGTTTGGGGAACAGTCTGGACTTGGGAGCAGGGAGCAAGCTGTGGAAGCACCAGCCTGGCTGCTCCTGCTGTGGTTTCCAGGTGCCAGAAGCCCTAGACAGGCTCCGTGAAGCTTACTTGGCTTCTCCTTTCTGACCTGCCTGGAGCCCCAGATGCTGGTGGACATCTGGGCCTCGGATGCTTTTGTACTTGGGGTCCTAAACAGGGCCCGCAAATGTAGCTGTTTGTACCATCCGTGATTGGTGATGGGAGACCAACCCAGACAACCCAGTGGGGATGTATTTCCTATGTCATCTTATTGGCCAATTACTAGGTGTGATTCTTCACCCTCTGTCCATCCGTCTGCTGATAGATCACTCTGGGCAGCTTGGGGGGGGGCGGGGCGGGATGCAGCAAACCATCGTCCTTGATGTCACCACTAGGAGACGCCCCTGCTTCTGACTCATTTCATTGAATTTGCTGTCCCATCCTCTTAAAACCCAGTTTTACGTAGTCATAATGGCGTAGAGGGCTGCGGAATATGCCAGGGGACTTGGGGTCCAGATGGATAAAGCAAACCAAAACCCCACATAAAACAGAGGCTAACTTCTCACAGTCACTCATACAAGCTTCCTTCTTGTTTGTCGTTGTAGATTGGAACACTTCTGTTTGTTAACAACAAAAAAGAAAGCTTTTTAAAGAGTTTATTTGGATATTCTCCTGCTTTTAGCTTTAATTTTACTCCCTTACCAAATCAGTCTCCAGCGTAAGTACATCAACAACCTTCTAGAAAGGGCCAGATTCTGCCCTAGGCCCTGGGATACAATGATTAAAATACAACCATAGAAACCACAACAAAACCACAGGAGTCCTTCTTTAGGGAGCGGATATTTTTCTTGGGGAGGCATGAAAACCCACATTCAGGTAAGTAATTCCAAACCAAGTCCAGTTCCCCCAAGCACCACCCTCTGTCCTTTCTTTGCTTCCATAGATCAGTGTTGGGAGTGCTTTGCAAATGAGCACCTCCACAAAGGTAATCTGCTGAATCTCAAGCCCTTTTGACATCTTCAGGAAAAAAAAAAGAAAAGCGGAACTGCCGAGCCACCGTGGCCACATGCTTTACCGAATGGGCCATTTGGGGGAGTCAGCTAATTAGCGATGCGTCTCTCTCCATCTCGAGATGTAAATGCCCGCTAGCCAGTTGGCCTTAATGCGGAAATGCTTTCAACATCTGTTCCACCCTCCCGAGCACTTATTCATTCGGACTAGGTAGAGGTTTGAGTTATTACAAGCACCAACATTTTTAATGTACATTATACTATTACTTTACCTTACATAAAAACTTAGCATGGGCAGCATATTTCATGCAAAATGGCAAACTCGAATTTTAAAATACTGATGAGTGGGCGCATTAAAAAAATACCAAAATGCTTTTCAGGCATATGGTAACCTAGACACGATAGGAACCTACGACAGCAAACTGGCCGGGGGGCGGGGGAGTGGGTTTTATACTAAATGAAACATCAGTGCAATATGCATTGGCCTGCTTTCCTCCCTCCTTCCTGTCATGCTCTGCACTTCCTGAATTTCAAAACCAAATCCCCTCTGTTGCTAAGTATCCTGGAACTTCTCTCCACACTCAGGGCCCCCTCTGTGAAGAATGGTCAGCAATCTCTGCTCCCTTTGCATCCTGGACTATCTCTCTGCAAAGTCTACCCTCGCCCCACTCCATTCATCCAAGGGTTAGTTTCTCCTGGAGCCTCCATTTTCTGGAGGATCCCAGACAGGCGTGTGATGATAAATATTTAACAATCAACTCTCAAAAAACAGTTTAGTCTATATCATGTTTCTATAAGATAATCTCTAATATCCTAATATCCCCTATCCTACATATTGCCCTAGGGTAGGCATGATGCTTTGGGCAGCTACATGGCACAGGGGGAGAGAGCAGTAGGCTTGGAATCAGGAAGATTTCAGTTCAAATCTAGCCTCAGGCACTTGCTTGCTGTGTGACCCTGGACAAGTCACTTCACCCTCTGGTCCTCAGTTTCCTCCTATGTAAAATGAGCTGAAGAAGGAAATGGCAAATGACTCCAGTATCTCTGCCAAGAAAACCCCAATGGGCTCATAGAGAGTCATACACGGCTGAACAGCAATGACAAGGCACAGTGTTCTTGGCGTCAAGCACTGAAGCCTTCCCGGGCTCGCTCTCTTCTAGTTTCTCTACTTTTCCTTCACCACAGGTCGTTTAGAATAGCTGAGTTTCCCAAATAATGTCTCTGGATGTCTCCAAAGATCTCATTGGTGGGTATCAAGCTGGACCTCACTAACACGTTTCCTGCACCTTTCTCCCCAGACAGACACAGAAGCTAGAGCTTGCCTGCCACAACATAGGCACAGAACCGGATGACAGGGACTCGAACCTTGAGGGTCCTTCACTGCTTCCTTTCAGCATCAGCTTGGGGAGAGGGGTCAGCTTCCCCAGCTTGTCACTCTAAAGGCTGAGAAGTAAAAGCAGTCGGGTGTTCCAGCCTGGGGTCTGAGCTATTATGGCTCAAAAATGGGTTTCAGATCCATTTATAGATACTAGATCCAATTTTAGAGACACCAGCCCAGTTTTGATTGGAGTGCTGTGATAACGGGAACACAGAGCTGTGCCCAGGAGCCTAGCACATAGCACATAAACATTTTGTACGATAAATTATAGACCCTGATGCAAGCTTGTACTCAGTAAAAATGTATTTGTAAATATTTGGCCCACAGGCCAGAGTAAATGCCTACCAATTATTTAATTATCAATCGTTTATTAATTAATCACTAAACAAGCATTTGTAAGGGCTTACTCTGTACCAGGTACTATACTGGACCCTGGGGACACAAAAGCAACAACAACTACAACAACAACAACAACAAAACACATATCAGCCACTGCCTTTAAGAACCTGATGTTCTACTGGGGAAATGAAACATTCATACATAAGTGGATATATACAAAGGAAGGAAGGAAGGAAGGAAGGAAGGAAGGAAGGAAGGAAGGAAGGAAGGAAGGAAGGAAGGAAGGAAGGACGGAAGGAAGGAAGGAAGAGAGGGAGAGAGGAAGGAAGGAAGGAAGAGAGGGAGGGAGGAAGGAAAGGAAAGAATGAAAGAAAGAAGGAAGGAAGGAGGGAAGGAGGGAGGAAGGAAGGAAGGGAGGAATGGAAGAAGGGAGGAAGGAAAGAAGGGAGGATGAAGTAAGAGAAGGAAGGAAGGAATGGAAGAAGAGAGGAAGGGAGGAAGGAAGGAATGGAAGAAGGGAGGAAAGAAAGAAGGGAGGAAGGAAAGCAGGGAGGATGAAGTAAGGGAAGAAGGAAGGAAGGAAGGAAGGAAGGAAGGAAGGAAGGAAGGAAGGAAGGAAGGAAGGAAGGAAGGAAGGAAGGAAGGAAGGAAAGAAGGAAGGAAGGAAAGAAGGAAGGAAGGAAGGTAGAAAAGAATGAGGGAGAGAAAGAAGAAAGAGGGGGACAAAGGAGAGAGGAGAAAAGGAATAAGCAAACATTAAGTGTCTACTTGTGTACCAGGCATTGGGCTAAATGCTTTCTAATTACCATCTCATCAGATCCTTGTGATAACCCAGAAAGGAAGGTATTATTATCCTCCTTTTACAAATGAAGGACCTTAGGCAGGCAGAGCTGAAATCACTTGCCCAGGATTACACAGTTGATAGGTGTTTGAGGTCACATTTGAACTCAGGTCTTCCTTCCTGTCTCCAGATCCCCAGTTCTATTCACTGAACTACCTAGCCGCCATAAAATAAAACCAATAGAATTTCAAGAATTCTTTAGTAGAAAGACTTTGGAAGATAAGTAAGAAGTCATTCCAGGAGCCAAGGGAAGGATGCAGCAGGAAGATTCCGAGGGAGTCCTGGGCAGAGGGGTGTCTTGAGGGACTGGGAATCCTTTTTCCCACCTTTGTAAACTGCTGCTTTCCTTTATCCCAAATCACCACAATTTGTCTTTCTTTTTTCTTCTCCCTCCATCATCTGTCCTCCCTTCTCTCTCCATCATATCTCTCTTCTTCTGTGTCCAAACAGAAGGACGTTCTAGATCTTTCCTCTTCAGTTCTTAAAAATCCTGTTTTGCCAGTATGAAGAGAGGTGGCCTGGGGAATGGAACTGAGAACCAGCTTTGGACCCCAGAAGAACACCTTTTGCATTTACTGACTATAAGACCTTGGGTGAACCCTTAGTCTTTCCAAGCTCTCTGCAAAACTCCAAGATTGTGAATCAATGAGAAGGGGCTTGTCTATACTGGCAAAGGGAGTGGCCTTATCTGAGATTTCTTATATTAATGAAATCACGGATCCAGTCACTGGTGCTAATACGAATCTCTAAAGAAACAGTTAATGAAAACTCCTAAACCATCTATAAGGGAAGATATTCTGCTGTCCCCAGAGACTAAAAATAACACACACAGTTCAGTGGAGCTCAGGCTACAGGAAGGGATTTTCTTTTTGTCGGAATCACAAAGCAAAACAAAGAATAAAGCTTCCCTAAAATGAATTGACATGAGAAGGTCAACTATAATGCTTGAAAGTCGGAGGCGTAAGTGCCTCCCAAACAGCCTCTCAACAGCTTGGAAAGGCAGGTCACAGATACATCATGGAATCATACAGAACGGAAAAAGTTTAGAAAGGCTTCGGCACAACCTCCTTACTGGACAGAGGAGGAAACAGGGCCTGGGGAGGGAAATTTCCAAAGCTACTGAGAGGAAAATCTAGGAACAGAAGGGCTTTCCTCACTCCTGGTTCTGTCTTAAACAATGACAGCAGAAGAGGATGAGAGGATTAAAAAGAAGAAGTGATAATGGTTAGAGGGGGCGGAAGACAAGGATGTTAATTGGACAGCGGCCAAAAATCCTTAGTGTAGCACTCATTGCAGGCCTTCCCACAATCATAGCTTAAAAACAAACTGCACAAATCTTCAATATTAGGTCTACAAAAAAAATGAATATTAGATATAAATTTCTTGATCCCCACCCCCCGCTCCAAAAAAGAAATCTAGGAAGCATGGAAGATTCTGGGAAATTCACATCACAAAACCTCGCGCACTGCTGCAAAAATGGATGAATTCACCGCTAAGTCCTATTCCATGAAGGAACCTCTAAATCTGATTTGAACTGTGATGTCTATGTTATGGCTGGATTTTGTTTTATTGGGGGAATGTGATGATCAGTAATAAATTTGGGTTTAATGTACTTTCACTGCTCCATCGATCAAGGACAGAGACTTAGGACCCCAACATCTGGAATTGGAAATAACTTCGGAGGGAGGTCCTAAATTGAATCCCTTTATTTTCCAGATGAAGACCAGGGTGCTTAAATGACATTAATAGCAGACAATGGTGGAATGCAATGGAAAGAGAACTTTGGATTTGGAATTCAGAGGCAATGGGCTGCTTCCTAGTTGTGTGATAATGGGGGAGTCACTTCACTCATGTATGAAATGAGAAGGTCAGATTAGATGTTCCTGAAGGTCCTTTCCAGATCTAAGACTAGGTGCCTAGGATCCTGACTTTAAATGCAACACTCTTCCCACTGTATCCTGACACATCCCAGTGATTTCTTCACAGTAACATTGTGTGTGCAATTAGGGAGTCAGGGGGAAAGAGCCACCTGCATTTGGGTACCAAATCTGGCACTGATTGGCTTTTGGGCAAGGCAATCAGCCTCTGTACCTCATTTTCATAATCTTTCAAATGAGTATGGACTAGGTAATCTCTAGATTCCTTTAAGACCTGACCCCAATCAATCGATCAACCCACAAGCATTTCATTAAGTATCTATAATCATTCTCCTTCAGACCAATTTGATTAAAACACAATAAAAACAACAAAGGTAGGCATCTGCTGTGTGTCAGTCATTCTCTCGGGTGCTGCAAAAAAAAAAAAAAAAACTTTCCCTCCCCTCCCATGCTGAATAATCTAATAAGATGATAAAATGTATATAATGACCGACATTTCTATCCAATTCGATTCATTAAAAAAAATAAGCTTAAGCCTTTTCTTCTATGCCAATCACTATGCTAGGTACTGGAGGTATGTAAAGATGAGATGAAAAAAAAGAGTCTGTCTTCCTGTAGTTTATAATGTAATGGTCAAGGGAGATCAGCAAGCATCGATCAGGTATTTACTGTATGCCAGGCACTGTACTAAGAATAGGGAATGCAAAAGAAGCAGAAAGAATAACAGTCTCTGCTTTCAAAGACTATCTTCTAATGGGGGAAGACAACAAATACAAAGAAATGAAGGGTGGGGATGGAATGGAGATCAAGGTACCAAGCTTGGGGGCTTTAAAGAGCAAGTGCAGAATTATCCAGAGTGAAATCTGGAGAGGAATGAAGACATGGATGGCTGGGGAGTCTTCTTAACGTTAGAGGTTCTGGGAGGAGACAGCCAATCAGAGGGAAAGTCTTCAGTCTTCAGGGTGGAGAGGACTCCCAGTGTAAGTACAAAAGTGATCTGATCTTCCAGGGTAAAGAGGATGATAAAATATAACTAGCCAATGTTGCTTCCTCTATTCAATACTCTCTCTGTCCCCGTCTCTCCATATGCACACATGTATGTATATATGTGCATAAACACACATACATATATAATTCTAGATACACACATAATGTGTGTATATGTGTATGCATGCATATGTCTTTATATCTATACATCTGCATCTAGAGAGATAGATGAGATCTAGCGATAGACAAAGAGACAGATGTTAGCTGGACCGATAAAATAGATATCCCCACCTTACAATCCAGTAGGATGATAAGATGTGCATCCATGTGTGTAAATGAAAACGAACATTTCTCCCTCTGTCCAATTGCATTCCTGTTTGTTTGCTTGTTTGAAGTATCTTTTACATATGGGGCCCTGTGATAGGTGCTGCCGATGGGAAGATGTGAAGATTAAAACAGCCTGTCCCTTGCCTTCATGATACTTTCGGTCTAGTTGAATGATAAGATATATTTATCCCCCACGCTCCCAGGTAAAATATAAGAATGCTCAGGGCGGTCCGACAGAAAAGAAGGAAGCTTTGGGGCAGAGGGGACGTTACTAAACCAGGTAGCTAAGCCTTGTTTTCCTGAAACCGACAGATCACCAAATGCCAAACGATTTCACCTTTCCCTTGAAGCAGTTTGTGTTCCAATTGGTAAATGCCAAGAGAGCAACGACCACAAATAAAAAGATATAAGGTCAATACAGAACGTCACAGAATAAGGTCTACTCCTTGTATGCTCAGAGGAGCACAATCAGCTTAGCTTTTATTTTTAGGGGCAAAAGCAATAGAAGAGGATGCATACGGTGTTTCTTCACGTGGGTTTTTATTTTCCTTCAGCAAAATGCCTCGTTAGGGGTGGGAGTGGAATCACATACGCATCGCAACCGATAACTACTTGCCAGAACTGGACAAAAGAACTTGGAGAACATATTGATGCTATCACGTGTGGAGTTGGCTCACAAAATCCCCAAACCTGTGAGAGGTAAGGCTGCCGAGTGGCACTTAGTGTAAACAGACCCCAGCCAAGGAGCCCTTCTACAGCTTCCCCAAGAAACTGCCGTCCAGCCCTGGCTCTAAGACCCTGGGTTTCGGGAGAGGAGACGCCAAACCTCTGAAGTCAACCCAGGCCTCTTCTGAATAGCTGGACAGTCAGGAAGCTTCCCCTTTCGTTGAAAATTCCTCAAATTGAGTAAAAATCTGCTTTTCTGCCCTGGTCCTTCCTTCTGAGGTCAAGCTGAATTAATATGATCCTACGCCCATAGGCTTCCAAGCACATCCCTGACAGGGAAAGGCTCCAGCTTTCTTCTACCTTCCTTTTGCCCTAACACAATTGAAAAGCCCTCTTGGGTTCCATTTCTGTCAACTTTCAGTCTCTGCTTATTTTGAGATTTGCTGCCTTCTGACAAAGGCACTGCCATTTTTTTTCTCATCAACCACTTCTCCTTATGTCTACCTTATGTACATCTGCATTAAAAATTTCTTCAAAGAATGTCTATCTGTGCTTTCTCTTGGTTTTTTATTCAGATTACTATATGCACCACTTTGATCCCCCTTACCCTGTCAGTCATGCCTTGGAACACAGATTAAAACGGAGGAAAAGGAGAGCGCTTTTGTTTGGCCACATATACCCCAGCCATAGCCTCCCACCTTATGGGTAAAGGGAAGGCGGTACCTTTTCTCAGTTCAATTCTGTTACATAGCTTGGCCTTTATAATCACTCGGCACTCCACTCGATTTTGTGGTCTTTCTACTTATACCATTACAGCTATTGAGTAAATGGTTTTCCTGGAGCTACATGCTTCACTCTGTATTATTTCATGCGTCATCCCATACTTCTTGAGATTTTTATATTTGTTATTTCTCATAGCACCACAACGTTCTATTCTATCCATGTCATGATCTACTTATTCCCTGACTGAAAGCTCCCTACTTTGTTGCCAGCTCTTCGCTTTTTTAGCAAGCGTGGCCGTGAATATTTCGGTGCGCCGTTCTTGCTATGTTTTGCTTGCCTAGATACATGACTAGCAGCGAGATCTCTGGGTCAAACGATCTGGACATTTATCACATCTTTATCCTAATTCCAATTTGTCTCCCACAGTGGTTAAGCCCAATCCACAGCTACATGAATCATGTAAGAGTTGCAAATTCCTTTTTATTTTAAGTTAGTAGATGAGTTTTCTGTGTATACACACTGGTCTTTGTGCTAAGTTGGGCTTTGCTTTGTTTCATAGGCTTTTGTGCACCCGTCGTCAGCTTATTGTTCTTGACAGCATCCCATTCCTCTTCTGCTAACTTTCTCTCTAGAATGAAGACCATCTCCTCCTACCTAGAGCAGCTCAGGATGTTCTAAAACCTGCCACCCCCCAATCTAAGTCACATGTCTGACTCTCCCCAGATTTTCCGTGTCTATAATTAGCTCTAAGATGGTGGCGCCATTTCCTTGTTCCAGTCTTGACTAGGTTAGAAGCCATCTCCTCTTTGTTAGTCACAACCATGTCTCTGGAAGATCAGCCCCTCATATCACTAGCTCTACTTTTTTGAAAAAGGACATCATCATTAAGACAATTCCAGAATTTATTAGTTCTTCTGCCTGCAGCAAAGATATTTGGGAGGTATGTGGAGTGAGTGCCCCACCACTATTACTGGGAAACCATATCCCTTTGTACCACTATCTAAAATACATACACACCTTTTTTCTTACATTAACCGTTAATTGAAACATAAATGTAGTGAAGAAGTCATGGGATCATAGATTTCAAACTGGAAGTATACAGGTTATTTTTTTACAACTTACAGATGAGATATTCAGTGACTCTCCCAAGTCCCAAGGGCAGGACTGAGATTCAAACCCAAGTTTTCTGACTATATCCTGTGCTCTTTTGACTTCGCTATGAAAAGAAACATCCTCGCTTTCTGCCATCACTGTGCAAGATTAGCACTGAAACCTCCTTCAGGGTGAAGAGGACAAGTTGGGAAGAGACCCTGACAGTGCTGCTGTAGGCTATGACTGGCCCAAGTCTCTCCCTCGAGGTGTCAGTCACAGGCTTCAGTACAATTGCATTAGGTGTCATTAATTAGGATATTCTAGTCCACATATTTGGAGTTAGTTACATTTGAGAATATAAAATATAAATTTACATAAATGAATATGTATTTCATGCAAAACAATATGTAAATCGGTGCCCCAGCTTTGCTGGAAAACATCTCCTAGCCTTACTTAAGAATGCCTTAGATATCTCCTCCTGCTTTGAATACACAGGGGAAAGCCCCACTCTTTTCTATATTAGCAAAAACTGGTCCTGCATGCCCATTTTTCCTACTACCATTTGAAATGGAAACATAACTATGAGATTGCCTTCACTGGTTCTTCAACATTATGTCTGGACTTCCCTTCATGACTGCCTATAATGTGCAAGGCATTGTGCTGTCCTCAAATGTCACAGGGGCAGAGATGGAGAGCAGGAGAGGACCTCATTGGCCTTCTAATCCAACCGTCTCATTTTACAGGAGAAGAAACCAAGTGCAGGTGAGTAATGAGACTTACTCAAGCCACAGTACAAACAACAGGAGCAGGATTTGAACCCAGGTCCTCCAAATGTAGAGCCAGAGGGTGTCCTCGATACTCTGCTACCCAGCCTCCGATACCACCTCCGATTTAGATCCTATCTTATTCTCACAACCACTACAGGGGGGTGGTACTATGATAACCCTTATTTTATTCATGAAGAATGCAAGACAGTAACTGGCCCAAGGTCACAGAGGCAGGAAATGGCCAAGGCCATATTTAAAGTAAGGTCTTCTTCATTCCAAGTCCAGCCCAATATACTCTGCTGGAGCTAGAATAGGACTATTTTACATAACTCAGTCAGTCAATAAATCAATAAACATTTATTAAGCACCAATTCTGT
This sequence comes from Phalanger gymnotis, assembly GCA_028646595.1. Classification (NCBI taxonomy): domain Eukaryota; kingdom Metazoa; phylum Chordata; class Mammalia; order Diprotodontia; family Phalangeridae; genus Phalanger; species Phalanger gymnotis. The sequence continues at coordinate 329,366,166 of CM053626.1, read as the reverse complement.
ACCTGACGTAGTGCTAAGCAGTAGGGATGCACAAAAAAGGCAAAAGACCAATAGGCCCTGCATGCTGGGATCTCACGACTTAGCGGGGAGATAAAATGCAATACATTCTGCTGTGTGTGTGAGTGCATGTGTGTATTTCTGTGTGTCTGTGTGTTTGTATCTGTGTGCATGTGTGTGTCTGTGTGCATGCGTGTGTGCATGTGTGTGTGTGTGTGTGTGCACGCGTGCACGTGCATGCAGGTGACCTGTGCTTTTAGGAAGACCACTAAATCACTAGCTAAATGGAGATTAGATTGGGGTAGGGAGAGACCCATCAGCCGCTATTGCAATAACACAGGCACGTGATGATGAGAGCGTGACTAGAGTGGTGACGATGTCAAGGCAGAGGAGGGGGCAATTTAAGAGATGCCACGGAGGTGAAATCAACAAGCCTTGGGACAAGTTTGGATACGGAGGTGAGAAAGAGTGAGGAGATGAGGATGACTCCTGGGCTGTGCCTGAGGGATGGGGAGGATGCCCTTCATCGGGACTGAGAAAGTGGGGGAGGCTTTGGGAAGAAAGACGATGAGTTCTGCTTTGGACGGGCTTAGTTAAAGATGTCTACCAGATCTCTGAACTGATATCCCTGAGGGACAGTTAGAAGTGTGAGGTCAACCAAGGGCTCAGGGCAGGAAAGGTACAACTGAGGAGTGTTCACCATACAGATGGCAATTAAAGCTTTCCCAGCTGAGCGAATCACTAAGTGAGGTGGTATAAAGGAAGCAAAGAGGGCTCAGGAAAGAACCCTGAAGGATACCTACATTTAAAGGACATGATCTGGAAGAGGACCCAGCAAAGGAGACTGAAAAGGAGAAGTCAGAGAGGTAGGAGGAGACCCAGGGGAGAGGGGTGTCTTGAAACCTCAGAGAGGAGAGTATCAATGGGAAGAGGGCGATCAACAGTGTCCACGGCTGCAGAGAGGTTCAGGGTAAGGAGGACCCATTGGATTTAGCAATTAAGAGATAATTGATAACTTTAAAGAGAGCAATTTCCATAGATTGATAAGGTCAGAAGCCAGACTGTAAGGGGCTAAGAAGAGAGTGAGAGAAGAGAAAGCAGAAGCATTTGTTATGGTAGACTGTTGTTCAGTCTTTCAGTCATGTCCTGCTCTTTGTGAAACCATGTGGGGTTTTCTTGGCAAAGACACTGGAATGGTTTTCCATTTCCTTCTCCAGCTCATTTTACAGATGAGGAAACTGAGGCAAACAGGCTTAAGTGACTTGGCGAGGATCACACAGCTAGAAAGTGTCTGAGGCCAGATTTGAATTCAGGTCTCCCTGACTCCAGGTCCGGTGCTCTATTCACGGAGCCACCTACCTCCTCTAGATGGTAGACTATCGAGCAGAATTCTAGATGGTAGAATTAGGATCTGTAAATTCAAATTACAGGCCAGGCCAGTTGGCTTAATGAGAAAGTGAACTTTCTAAAAAGAGAAGCCATTAATAGAGTGAGCTGTCTTAGGATGTGAGCTCTCCATTACCGGAAGTCGTCAATCATTGGTCATCAAATGTTGTAGAGATGCCTTAATGAAGTTGGACAATGAACTATCAGACCCTTGAAATCCTTTCTGCTCTGCAGCACATACGGAGCTCCTTGTAGATTATTTTTTACAGTATAGATTCAAATTCTAGCTCATGTGTTATCGGTAATGTGTAGCTGATCTACATAGTGTCAGCATGAGTATAGAACCACATGGAAACAGAACTTCCGGGTTGGAAGACAGCTTCACAGCTTGCTAGTCCAACTCACACCTGATAAGAGAATCCCCCAAATGATCAAGGTAATCTCTGTTCATTCAGACTTCCCTTGAAGACTTCAAGTGAAGAGAAGTCCATTACTTGTTAGAGCAGCCCATTAGGCTTTGAGTTACCGCTAACTGTTAGGACATTACTATCATAAGTTTCCTTGTTTCAAGGCTAAGTTGATCTCTTTGTAACTTCTCTCTGTTCCTCCTAGTTTTGCTATCTGGGCCTAGCAGAACACAGCTGATCCCTATCTGCAAAACTTTGCAGGCCTTGCAGACCTTCTATTATTTAGAAACAGTGAAAGCATCTCCTTCCTTCCTCTGTCTTCTATTTTCCAGAGCAAATCTCTTCAGACATTTTAAAGGATGTGCTTTCTACCAAGTAGACCCCTTCCAAGATAGCATGAAGTAGTTAATTGTCCATCCCTGGAGGTTTTCAATCACAGGGGGTGAGGAAGGCTATGGAGGGTCAACTATGAACCAAATAACTTCAAAAATCATCTCTAACCATGAGGTTTTCTGATCTAGAAACTTTCTTACATTTGTGAATATATTTATATATATTTTTAAAGATTATGGATCTAGATAATACTAATATGTATGTATTGTTAACCTCTAGTCTTTCTCTGTGGTGCTAGAATTAAATAAGGATAGAATTGATGATGTCAGACGCGGTAGTGGCAATCGATGACTAAAACCAAAAAGATCATCCCCATTCTCATAAGAACATAGACTGAGAACATGAAGGATCCTGTGAGGCCATCCACCTACCCCAATCCCCTCCTTTGCCGAGCAAGGAGATGAGGTCCAGCTGCTCAGGTGGCTTATCTCGTTTACCCTTGAAACTGTTTTGCATCTGTTTTGCATAAATTTATATATGTACTTGTTTTCTAATTGAATGTAAGCTCCTTGAGGGCAGGTCCTCATTTTTCATTTTTTGACTCAGAGAGGCTCAGTGAAGTGGGATAGGAGACCAAGTCATTTGACCCCAAATCCAATACTCGTCTCACTAATTCACACCAACCCGTTCCTGTGTAATTAAAAATTATGTCATGGAATTTTGTGACTCTACAGTCATTTTTCAGTTGTGTCTGACTCTTCATGGCCCCTTTTAGGGTTTTGTTGGCCGACATGCTAGAGTGGTTTGCTATTTCCTTCACCAGTTTATTTTACAGATGAGGAAACTGAGACAGACAGGGCGAAGTGACTTGCCCAGAGTCACATAGTTAGTAAGTCTCTGAGGCCATATTTGAACTCAGGAAGGTCAGTCTTACTGACATCAGTCCCAGCAATCTGGGCAATGCCACCTACCTCTCGTGGGATAGGAAACACCCAAAAAATTGCAAATATCAAAGGATCTTATTTTTAGATCAGGAAGGAATCCTGGAACTTATCTAGTCCAACCCTATCATTTTTGCAGTAGAGGACACTGTGGTTCAGGGTGGTCAAGTGACTTATCCAAAGTCACACAGCTAGCAAATGACAGAGCTAGGATTTGAACCCAGTCCTCTGCCTCTGCATGTAGTGTCTTTTTTATTGCTGGAGTACCCAAAGACATTTTACCTCCAATCAGGCATTGGAGAACTCTTTGGATGAAACCGCCCTGGGAAATCTTAAGGAAGCTTTCAATCCTCATGAAATCGGAAGGCAGCAAATTTACAAGGAAGCTAACAATTCTCTACCCCCATGGATATTGCTGGAATAAACTGAACTAAATATCATAAATTAGGCAGAATTCAGACCTGGGCACATTTTGATAGGAAGATTGTAAAGAAAACCCAAGTGTTGCATAAAATACTATGAATTCAGGAAGATAATATTTTTTTCTTGTCAGTATAAAAAATGATTCCTTGTGGAGTTTTTAGGGACAGGCAGCTTTGGGAGGTTCTATGTTTTGTGTGCCCTTATGTGAGGCTTAAAACTGGATATTTCATAAAATTTGACCTTGCTTTTTTTTAACATGAGGAAATGAGGTCTGTGTCACCAATGTGACCACTTATAACTGCTCTTGTTTACAGAGTCTCCCTTTGAAATCATCTTATGCTTGGGTTATCTATGACTGGACGTATACATGTTGTTTCTCCCAAGACAGTGTCAGACGCGGTCAGGGAATATGGTTTACGTCTGTTTCTCCAGTGCCCAGAAAGCTGCCGTCACCGAGGAGGCGCTGAGCGGATGCTTGGTCCTGGCCTTAGGAGACCTGAGATGAAGCTGTGAAAGGCATTTGTGTGTCTTTGTGCTTATGTATTTGGAAATCAGAGGACCATGGAGGTAGAGATCACCCCTTTCATTTCAAAGAGGGAGAAAGTCAGGTTCTTGGAGGAGAAATCCTTGTCTGAGAAGTGAACACCAGAGCAAGTCTCCCTGCCACGGCCATGGGATACCAGAGCACTGCTTTTCCCACTAGGCTACATCTATAGCAGGATGTCAAAGGTCACAGAGTCAGAACAGGCTAGATACAATCCTTGGTCCCAGATCTCTATCCTCTGACCCATTGTACTTCCCACTTGTGACACACTGATGCTGGACCTGGAACCAGGACCACCTGAGTTAAAATCTTGCCTCCGATGCTGATGAGCAGTATGACCCTGGGCAAGTCACTTAACCTCAATTCTGCTAATAATAACACCTGCCCCCAGGGTTGTGCTGAGGAGTAAATGAGATAACTAATGCAAATAGCTTTGCAAACATTAAAAATTTCTGTATAAATAGGTAGCTGTGGAGACCAGGCTGAAAGTGAGAGAGATGATGGGTAGATAACAGAGATGTTGCTGTTTGTCCCTCCTTCTCTGAGAGTTTCAATGACATCAAGAAGGCGATGCCGTGACCTGCAAATGAATTGGATGTAAGTGATACAGGGCTGGGCAAAGTCGCCAACCTCATTCTCTCCTCCACTCTGGGTCTAGTGGCCAGACACGGATCAGGACGGCTGGAGATGGCCCAGGACGCAGTGCGGTACCCTGGCCTTTTTAAGCTAAAGCGTTTCCTGGGTCTAGAGAAATGGAAAAATAGATAGGTAGGACAGCTAGGTGTCTCAGTGGATAGACCATCAGCACTAGAGTCAGGAAGACCTGAGTTCAAATCTGGCCTCAGACCTGTTCTAGCTGTGTGACCCTGGGCAAGTCACCTAAACCTGTTTGCATCAGTTTCCTCATCTGTAAAATGAGCTGGAGAAGGAAATGACTAACCGCTACAGTATCTTTGCCAAGAAAACCCCAAACGGGGTCACAAAGAGTAAGCTATGGCTAAAACAACTGAACAAAGAGATTATAGAAAGACAGATAATAGAGAAATAGGTAGATGATAGATACGTTATTAATAATCGTGTATAATTTGAAAATTGATAATGTGTTTGTAAAAAGGCTTCCCAACACAGGATGGGAGTCTGCGGAAGTGAAGAGAGGCAGCAGGGCAATGCCACCGGCCGTGAGACATCAACTCCTGAGGCTTGCAGCCCAAAGGTGTGAAACACATTTTCTTGAACTTCTGGGAGACTTGAAGGCCAGGTAAACGGCTCTAATCCCCCCAGCCCGACCCGGAGAATTCCTTGGGAAAAAACCCTGCAATAGAGGAGATAGCAGTGGGGCTTCAGCGGCCCAAGCAGTGGGAGTTCCTGAGTCCCAGAGGGGCAGAGCCAGCAGGGGTCAACACCAGGGGCCCAGACGTACCCTCGCACCCCCAGGGGAAGTGGCAGACACCAGCACAAACAACAAACGGCTGAGACCATTGCTGAAGAGCAACGGAGCTGGAGAGCAGCCCCAGGGGAAGAGGAGACTTCAGGCAGCCAGACCCCTCCCCCACACCTCAGGAAACTGAAGGTATAATACACAAAGCCAGTAACTAGACTCACAATCTCCAGAAAAGAAACCTGGGACAGAGCCCCCAAAGCAGAAATTCATTGTAAATCCAGGAAGAAGCTAACCAACGTGAAGAAGAACACAAAAAAACCCGAAGACCATTGATTCTTTTCATGGAGACAGGCATGATCAAAATACCAATTTAGGAGAGGATAGCAATGGCACTATACCCACATATGATACCTCCAAAGGGAACGTGAACTGGTCTCAAGTCCAGAAAGTATTACTGGAAGAGCTAAAGGAGGATTTTAAAAACCAAATTAGGGAGGTAAAAGAAAAAATGGAAAAAAAAAAAAAAACACTGACGAAATCAAGTCCTTAAAAAAATAAGATTGGCGAACTGGCTGTGGAGATTCAGAATCTAAATTGAGAAAATGACACCCTGAGAGGTAAAATCAAACGACTGGGAAAGGAGACTTAAAAGCAAAATGAAGACAGCAACTCATTAAAAATTAGAATTGAGCAAGTGGAAGTTAATGACCCTATAAGGCATCAAGAAGTAGTCAAGGAAAATGTAAAGAATGAAAAAATAGAAAAAAAAATGTGAAATATCTGATTGAAAAAACAATTGACCTGGAAAATAGATCCAGGAGAGACAATTTAAGAATTATTGGTCTACCGGAAATCCATGACGAAAAAAAGAGCCTTGACAGTATCTTCGAAGAAATTATCAAAGATACCTGCCCAGAGGTCCTAGAACCAGTGGGTAACATAGTCATTGAAAGAATCCACCAATCACCCCCTGAAAGAGATCCCAAATTGAAAACACCAAGAAATATTATAGCCAAATTTCAGAATTACAAAGTCATGTTTATAAAGACATTAAGGTTTGTTATCGCTCAGTCATGTCTGACTCTATGGGAAGCCCAATGGACTTTTGTCCATGGGCTTTTGTTGGTAAAGATACCAAAGTAGTTTGCCATTTCCTTCTCCAGCGTGCTCCATTTTACAGTGGAAAAACTGAGGAAACTAGAAGTTGAACGACTTGACCAGGGTCACATGGCCAGTAACTTAAATCTTCCTGACTCCAAGCCTGGTACACTATCGACTGCACCACCCAGCCATCCCTTCTTTAAGGTTTGCAAAACACTTAATACCCAACTCCTCATTTGATGGATATTTCTGCCCTGCCTACCCTCTGACTTTGGCCCTGCCTTGGTGTCTGGGGGGGGGGGGGTAGTGGGGCTCTCTCATAATGGGTGAGGAAGGGGGATTTTGGATGAGCCACCATGGGTCACTTGCCATCTGGCAGAGCAGAGGTGGGGCCCTTGTCTTCTCTGATGTGTTTCGTAAGTGACAGCTCTTGACCAATTTGAACAAGATCAGATAAGCCAAGGCAGGGTTAAGAAGGCCCTGAGGGCCAGGAGGTGAGCGAATCCTAGCAAAGGCTACTGCAACCTTAAATATAAACAAGAAAACTGGAAGGAAGGAAGGAAGGGGGAAAGGGGGAAGGGGGGAAGGAATGGGAGGTGGCTGACTCCAGACAAGCAATCTGGCCTAGCCTTCATGAGATGCCTCAAGAGGCCTCAGATTTGATGTGATGGGACCTTTTGCTGCCTCATTCCTACAGGGATGGGAGGGAGGCCTAGGGCTGTGCTCCAAAAGGCCAGGGGGTGTCCATTTCATAGGCTTTCAGGACAAGAGCCCTGGGCTTTCTCTGGGCATCTCTTTGTTCTTAGTCTCCAGCAAACCTTGGTAAAGGCACCTTTCAGGGTCTGAGTGTCTTCATTTGTAAAATTTAGGGTGGGGGGGGAGTGCACTAGGTGACCTCTCTATCAATGACCTTCCAGCCCTGAATCCATGTCTTGTGAATTTATCTAATTCATCAGTATTATTAGATATTATTATATAGATCTATACAATCAGCAGCTTCCATGTGATTCTTTGAACCCAGATTCTCACAGAGGGACAAGACTGTGAAGAAACTCCCCAAAGCCCAAGCAGAAGAATAATGGAGCTTGGACCAGCCTCCCTAGGAGTCTTCTCCTCCTACAACTTTGCTCCCAGCCCGTGAGGACAAGCATCGGGCATGCCTCCAGATGGGGTGACCTGACTCTTGCTGAGAGGCTCAGCACCCCCAGGACCTGCTGTTGCTGTTGGAAACTGAACCTGTGTCTGCTTGAAGCTCATGTATGATGACTGTAGGCCTGAACGCTCCTGAATCTTGCTGCTTTCCAAGCTGGTGTCTAATTTGGGTGCTTCTTTTGTGGCTGCCCACTCAAGATTGGCCAAGGGAAGAAGGCTTCAGCTTACCTTCTACCTATTCTATACAGATCTCGTGAGAACCTGTTTATCTTCCTGTTGTCACCCCTGTTAGAGTGTGAGCCACTTGAAGACAAGGGCTGTCTATGCCTTTCTTTGAATCCCCAGAACTTGGTGCCGTGGCACACAGTCGACACGTAATAAATGCTGATTAATTGAATCCCTGATAGGTGTCAGCATCTCACATTGGAACTCCTGCTGTTTTATATTTTTGTGTGGAAAGAAGGGAGAGATTGGAGAAGAAAGGTGAGCTGGCGGGATTGCTCAAGATAACAGCTCTGGGCCTAAGCCCGGCCTCTATACCTTTACACTTTTCTGATTGATGCTTTTCTCATCTGTCTTGTGCACTGTATCTTACTCTCCTCCTGTCCTTGGTCTACTGACCCTGGACCAAGCAGACTCCTAGCAACAGCCCATCACCCACAGCCAATCCCTTCAGTCAGAAGCATCTCTACACGTGTGCTGCCCTTTTCCTTGCCCCCACTTTTTCATTCCTTTTGAACAGTAGTTCTCAAAGTCTGTTCTGGGAACCACTTGGGGTCTCGGGACTGTTCAGGGAGTCCGAAAGATCAAAACTATTTTCATAATAATTCTAAAATATTTTAATTTCTAATACGGTCACCATAGACCGATATAACCCACATACGCCAAAGCTATTTGAGAGATCTTCAATAATTTTAAAGAGTATAATGGGTCCTCAGACCCAAAAGGTCAAGAATCACTGCCTTAGAGAATCATGGCAGGAAAAGCCATAGTCGGAATCCCTTGAATCCCTGTCATATGCAAAATGGGCACGGAATGTTCCCAACCCAATTGATAAAGGCAGCCCAAACCAGAATGCTAGGAGGGGCATCATGTATGTGTTAGATAAAGATATATATTGACTATAAGTTGACTTTAGTTACATGAGCCTGAATTGCTGTTTTGTTGTTTTTTAGTAATGTCCAACTCTTCATGACCCCAGTTGGGGTTTTCTTGGCAAAGATTCTGGAGTGGTTTTCCATATGAGTAGACCAAGACATATAGGGTGAAGTGACTTGCCCAGGGTCACACAACTAGTATCTGAGGCCAGATTTCAAGTCAGGAAGAGGAGCTTTCTTGAGTCCAGGCCCAGCACTCTACCCACTGCCCATCGACTTGAATATGTGTATATTAATATGGATCCTAGAATTATAGCCCTTCAGATAATTAGAGATTTAGAAGTCTCTTGACTTTGGAGGTGATGTCATCCTAGCTGTTAATTTTACAGGTGAGAAAACAGGACCAGAACAATAGAGTGGCTGCCGAAGTCAGAGAGATAGTAAGGAGCCAAGGTGAAATTCGAATGCAGGGACTCAGATTCCCGAACTAGCCCCATTCAACAACCCAACAATTACAATGCTGTGAGCTCATTCTGGGCAGAGAATGTCTTTTCCTCTTTGAATCCCTATCACTTGGCACAGTGCCTGAAATATAGTAGGTGCTTAATAAATGCTTATCATCTGACTGAACACCTCATTGCCTTCCTCCCGCATTCATTTATTCATTCATTCATTTAAGAAGCTTCTGTTAAGCACCACCTATATTCTGGCTCCTTTGTTCTGTGCCGTAAATGGAAAAATAAAAATGAAAGTTTCTGCTCTCCAAGAGCCTACAGTCTGCCAAGGCAAAGCAACATGTCCATGCCTATGGAAAATTAGATACAAAAGCTTCTGAAGAGGTACACTAACAAAGCAGGGGGTGGGGGCAGGGTTCCAGGCCTGGAACTGCAGAAGGTACAGTGGATGAGCTATGAGGAAAGGATCTATGATTCAAGGCTAAGGAGAGGGGTGGATTCCAGGCATGAAGAACAGCCTGTGCAAAGGCAGGAAGAAGGGAGATCCAGGGCCATGTATGGGTAAGAGTAAACATGTCAGTTGGTTGGAACACAGAGCACCATTTGTCATGACCACTGTTAGATGGATATAGATGAGATTTCTTTGGGCCAACAGTACAATCTGAACTTAAACTTAATTTCACTTCGAGCACTTAAAAAAATAAATGATGGTAATATGCAGAAAATGTTCCTCTGAACGCTACTGAGCCAAGCATTGTGAACAAGGGTAGTGATACAACATGAAGACGTACTCTGCAATGTGTTTGAGCTCTAAGGTTTTTGTTCCTGTTCAGAATATTTTTTTTATGTTAAGGAATTGAGATGATGAGGAAGCTTACAGAAATAGTGCATTGGATGATTGTGTAATGGGCCAGGCTGATCCTTATCCTTCTTCTAGGATCATGAAATTTGCGCTGCAGTGTTTCTCAAAGAATGAGATTTATTCAACAAAACCTTAAGTGTCCATCATATGCATTTTCATTCACTCCACAAACATGAATTCAGCACTTTCTGGTGCCAGGGTCGAAGAGCCTGACATGGTCATTAGGGAGCTGGCCGGCCATAGGGTCAAGGTTGAGGCCTGCTTTTGCAGCTGAGCTGACTATGTGATCCTGGACAAGCTACTTATTCATTCATTATTCCAGTGACACTACCCTCAGACTCTAAGTTTCAGACAAGGTCCCTATCTGCATCCATAGAGGAAGCTCTCCTTACAACTGTGAATGAAGATGATCTAAAATCA
>CM053626.1:329339446-329355167 GCA_028646595.1 Phalanger gymnotis | reverse complement strand
ATTAGACACTTACTAGTTGCGTGACCTTGGGCAAGTCATTTAACTCTGTCTCAGTTTCCTCGGAAGTGACAAACCACTCCAGTATCTTTGCCAAGAAAACCCCGAATGGGATGGCAAAGAGTCAGACACGACTGGATGACTGAAAAATAACACTGTGTTGATCATGTGCTTTCCATCACCTCCTTTGTAAAGTGAGGAGCTAAGGTACAAAAACAGGAAAAGTCACAATGGGATAGGATAGAAGGAAATGTACAAGTAACAATCACAACCAGCAACAAAAAACATGCATTTATTAAGCAGTTACTAGACTAGCAGCAAACACAGAAACCTTAACTAAATGCAAAAATTCAAATTCTGAAAATTAAAGAGAGTAAGAAAGAAAATTTTTTAAATTGTATTGATAGGTGTAAGGAGAAACTGTCTTTAAAAGAAAAACAAAACTATTGATAAACTGATAATCTGATTTTAAGAGATAGAAAAAAATGACTGGACCATGCTGATATAACAGAAATGACGATATTCATTAATGTATTTACTCGGTGTCCTAGCAAACTACCAAAAACAATTCCTCATACAGCAAGACTAAAATGTTAACACAGTTGATGGGTAGGGCGGGGGAGGGGGAGGGAGATCACAAATATCAAAGAAAATGATGGGAAAATGTAAGAAGGAAGAGAGCCTAGGTGTGTCAGATCTCCAACTATACTAAAAAGCAATAATCACCAAAATATTGGGGGCTGATTAATAAACAGTCAAGGTGATCAGAACAGAGAGGGTTCAGAACGGAGAGGCCCACTTGATCCAAAGCAAGTAATTGTAGTAACATGGTTTGCTAAGTCCAAAGACCCCCAAATACTAGGGTAAGGACTAAGCATTTGACTTTTAAAAAATACTACAGAAACCAAAAATAAATTGGAAGAAATCTGATTCAGGCTAATGTCTCATGTCATTTAGCACCATAATCTCTAGATACACGACATAGACATGAAGTCAGAGCGAAAGCAAATTTAAGGAGCAGGGAGGAAAACACCCTCCAAACCTATACAAAGGGGAGGAGCTCTTGACCAAAAAAAGATAGAGAATATCACAAGAAATATCATTTCTATTCCGTATAATGGAATAGCTTTTGCACAAACAAAATCAATAAAAATTAAATTAGAGGGCAAATAGTTAATAGCTCTATCTTGGACACTTCCAGCTGTATCACCCTGAACCAGTCACTTAGCTACTTTTAGTCTCAGTTTGCTCACCTGTAAAATGGGGATAATGATAGGACTTATTTCCAAGGATCATTGTGAAAATCAAATAAGAGGATAGATTGATTGACATAGATGATATATGTGTGTATACATACTACATACATATACATACCTATAAACACCCTAGAGCAGCTGGGTGGCGCACTGCATAGAGTGCCAGTCCCAAAGTCAGGAAGACTTATCTGCAGGAGTTTAAATGTAGCCTCAAACACTTACTAGCTGTGTGACCCTGAGCAAGTCACTTAACTCTATGTGCCTCAGATTCCTCATCTATCAAATGAGCTGGAGAAGGAAATGGCAAACCAGTCCAGTATCTCTGCCATGAAGAAAACTCCAAACAAGGTCATGAAGAGTATGACATGACTGAAATGACTGAACAACAAAAATAGGCAATTCTCAAAAGAAGAAAAGCCGCTATCGACGTGGAAAAAATGACTTCCAGATTACTAATAATAAGAGAAATTCCTGTCAGGGCAGCTAGGTGTCCCAGAGGATGGATCTAGGGCCTGCGGTTAGAAATACCCAATTGCAGATCCAGCCTCAGACACTTAATAGCTGCAGGACTCTGGACCAGTCATTTAACCTGCCTGCCTCAGTTTCTTCAACTGTAAAATGGAGCTGATAATATTTACCTCCCAGGGTTGTTGTGAGGATCTATCTAACGAGATCATCATTGCACACCTCTTGGCCCACAATAAGCCCAAAGCAGATGCTTATCGTCGTCATCATCTTATTATTTTCAGCACGTTAGAACAAGTCTGAGGTTCCTTCACATCCCCGTTGGATTATCGAAGATGACAAAAAGGGAACATGGCAGGTCCCGGGAGGGGGGATGAGGAAGAGGTGCATTACTGCCCTAGGGATCAGGCCCTGTAGAGGGCTGCATGTAGCACAGGGCATGCCTGGTCTGGCCATCTGGACTGGAACATAGGATGTCCATAGAAGAGCATTAGGCCGTCAGCCCGGATGGTGGCCCGGGGCCAGAGCCTGAAAGGCTTTCAGTGCCCATCGGAGGAGTCCTCATGTTGCTCTGGGGGCAGCTGGGAGCCACAAGGGCTCCCGCAGGAGAGGAGGGGCCAGGGCAGACCTGTGCTTTAGGAATATTGACTTGGCAGCTCTGAGAAGGCTGAATCAATGAGAAGCAATCAGCGCATTTATTAAGTGCCTCCCAGAGACAAATGGTTTTCAGGCACTCCACCTCTGCCTTCTGAAGTAGGAATTAAATCTTAAAAAACTATTTTTCGGTCCTGAGGGAAGAGAATATTATACTAACATTAAATTTCTCATTGAGAGAGCTCATTGCTTTTTAATATGTCTTTAACCTGGTGATGGGAAATGACACAATATTTGGAGATGAGGAAAATAAAACTGGTCACCAAAAAATCACTAGGAAGAAAAATGAGCTTTCGAGATATTTGGTATTTTATGCCTTTCATAGACTTATTTTTTTCTTTCTATACTAAAAATAACATTTTGTTCTATGAGTACATGACTATATATTTTTGCTCCTTAAGAGAAATACATTAAAAAAAGGCTGAAAACTAGAGCATTATGGGTGAGTGAAAAATCAGAGGAGACAAGTGCAGGGAGAAGAAAGCTATCTGTGATGTTGTTGCTGATGTTTCCTTCAACAACAGACAAAGACAAATGGAAATGTGTCAGAACGAGGGAGAGGATGAAGTTTTGGAAAATTTACATTTTTGCCTTTAAATCTTCATGGGGAAAAATATGCTAGATGTACTTTGGTTTTTTAAGCCATGCTTTTTACTTGAGGCAGAATTGCATGTTAATGGCTACAATTAGGCTAACCCTAGATTCAAATCTCACCAAGGATATGGCCAACCGGATGACCCCGGGCAAGTCCCATGGACCCTCGGGACCTGAGGTAGCTCTGCTAAGGCACAGAAGAGACAAGATTTACTCTGGTCAGTAGCTTCCACTCCAGGAGTCCTTCCGTCTGAGGAAATCACGGAGCCTTCCCATGCCCTCGTGTTTGATGTTCCGCAGATTCAAAACCAAGGTCGGGCCGTACGGAGGACTTAGGAAGAGATCTGGAAGATGTGTTTGGAAAGAATCTAGGAATCAAACAAACAAGTTCATTGATAACATCATAGACCTCGAGACCTTGGAGAGACTTTAAAGACCACCTAGCTCAAGGGGAGGCCCCTTTGGCAGGCTGACAAATCCTGCAGACCTCTTCTGAGAATAATGTAATAATTGATGGAAACATCGAGGTCAGTGGAAATAACGATGGAATTATTCCAACTCTATACAAGTTCATAGATCCCCTTTCATCGAACCATGCTTTTTTAGTCTGTGGCCTCCAGGTTAAGAAATTCTGATCTATCCACACCCCCTCATTTTTGAGACAAGGACCCTGAGGCTCGAGTGTCTGTAGACATTGGATCTCAGATCTAGAGCTGAAGGGGATCTCAGAAACCATCCACGTCAATGCCCCGTTTTATAGATGAGGAAGCTAAAGCCAAGGGAAGTGACCCATTCAAGGTCAACTGTGCTGTGAACACTAGAAGTGAGATTTGATCTCAAGTTTTCTGGGCCTAATAAGCTTTTATTCCATGTTAGCGCACTGCTTCCAAGCTAAGATAAATAACTACCACTGACATAATGGTACAAGAGGTTTTACAAAGTACTGAGGAAGTCAGTCAGTAAATAAGTATTTATTAAGCACTTAACCATATACCATGTATTAGCCTACATATTTCACACATATTATTTCACTTGCTATAACAGTCCTTTGAGGCTTTGACTATTGGGATTATTTTCCCAATTTTATAGAGAAGAAAATGGGCCTGAAGGGGTTAAATGACTTTACCAGAGTCACACAATCAGGTAGGATTTAACATGAGGACTTTCCTAATCCAGCAACCCCTAAACGAAACTCAGGTTTCATGATTACTGGTCTATTTGCCCAGTGGGTGTTCTAACGCTTGGTATCTTGATTATAAAGCCTGAGAGAATAGTTTCTTTCAGATACGAGGTCAATTGCCATTCAAAACATACATGTTCCATGCTGCCCTAATATAAGGATGGGCACACAAATATCTACATATGCACACACATGTGTATATGTATGCATATATATAGTCCACATGTGAATAATCTGGTCATACCATTTGCTTCATATTTTTTTCAGGATATCTGAGTAATACTTTCTTCCCTACGTCAAATATTTCAGCTAAATGATTTTTTTTAAATAGACTTTTCTCCACAAAATTGCTTCTAGGCTAAGATGAAATATGAGATATTTCAGCACCCAAAGCATTATTTTAAGAACATTATAAACCACTGGAAAAAGGAACAATATAAGCTGACCACATGTATTTCTGGCTCTAGAAAAGCAGGTGAGAGGCAAAATATATTCTGCATCCCTGGATTAAAAGGTTCCCTCACTCTTGCCTTTTCCTCTCTTTTTCCATATTCTGCCTTTAAATAGTATGTATTTTGGCTCAGACCTTGGAGTAATCTCATGTTAAGTGCAGGGAAAATGGATGAAAAGAAAAATAGTTAAACCAAAGAATGGCTCAGTTCAAATGAAATTCATCCATTACCACCCACATCTTTGAAAGATTTTTCTGACAGTCTATAGCTTGACTTTTCCTTCTTCCTCCTGCCTTAGTCAATACCCTCTGTTGACCCACAGTTCACACTTATCAGTCAAAATGTGACAAGAGGAACCTCTAAGTTATAATTCGGAGTCATGGGATAAACTAAGAGTGGATTTTTAGTCTAACAAAACTTTGAATGGTCTAGTTAGGATCTTGGATAATGTCTGCATGGTTTCTGATTGATCCCAAGATACACATTATTAATTCTATACCAAATTAAAATTCATTTGGCATCCCTAACTCCTCTGGCTTGAATAACCTATAACCTAAGGGAGCCCTATCATTTTTTTAAATCTCTGCACATTATAGAATTCAACGACATTTGCTGTCAATGGAAAGTGTTAAATCAACTGGAGAGAGTTAAGGTTTTTCACAGACCTTTGGCTGCTTCTGCCTATGCAAGTCAATGACACTAGATGGGGCTCACTCTAATTATGTAAGTAAAATCCGCACTTTTAAGTCTCCTAGGTAGGGAAAATGAAATCAGAATCTTAAAAAAAAATCTGCAAATCTCTATTAATAAAACAAGTGTCAAACTATCATGACCACAAAGAAGGAAGGAAGGAAGGAAGGGAGGAAGGAAGGGCATTATAACTAAAATTTTGAAATCTTATTTGAAGCAAAATTTAAAGGAACACACCATGTTGGCACAATAGGCACCTTGACTAAGCACATGTTATTGTTTATTTCCAACTCTTTGTGACCCCATTTAAGGTTTTCTTGGCAAAGATACTGGAGTGGTTTGCCATTTCCTTCTCCAGCTCATCTACAGATAAGGAACTGGGGCAAGCAGGGTTAAGTGACTTGTCCAGGGTCATACAGCTAGTATCTAAAGCCAGATTTGAATTCAGGAAGATGAATTGTCCTGACTTCAGGCCCAGCACTCTGTGCACTATGGCGCCACCTCGCTGCCACAGAATATAGATGACTTAAATGAGGAAGTTGGGTTTCAATAATCCCTAAAGTTTCTTCTAATTCTAATGCTCTGTGACTTTGTGAAGTTTCCTCTTGATTACTATTTTCTGATCAAACTGGTAGATTTCCATTTCCTATTTATAACTATGTCAGAGTTCTCAGTTCATCTTTCAGTTTCTTTCCTCTCTTTTTGGTACCATTCATTGTAAGTGTTGGTCTGTTGGCTTGTCACTCCATCAAGCAGACAGGGAATTAGTTGTGTGTAGGAATAAGATAGACATTGAAACTTGTCATCTCTCTATCTGTGGTATCTAATTAATCATTTAATAAAAAAAGCATTCATTCATCAACTACCTGTATGCTAGGTGCTATTTTGGAAGTGAACAACGTAAAAAAAAATAAATGAATCCCTGCCTTTCATTTACAGGGGAAGCATACAAGGCTAACAACAAACATGCATGAGACCAAATGTGAAATATATACCAAGGAAATGCCAAGTAAAAACTGTAAGGCAAGACCTGACCAACTCAGGAATCAGGATGGATCCCCTCATTGGAAGCTGGACTTGAGTTGAGTCTTAAAGGAAAGCTAGACAAGACTTGAACTCTTCTTTTTGAGAAGAGATGCTTTGTCCTCAGACCTCCTTTGGTAAGAGGGTCAATGATATAACCCTTTTCAAACTAATGGTTTCTAGACATGAGGCACTTTTTCTTTCTTTTTTTTTCATCAAATTAATGATCAGAAACACACCTCCAGCCTTTTATTTTTTTTTAATTCTGTAGTACAATACAATCTGTTTTGGTTATCTCTTTCTTATACAGATACTAGGCATATTAGAGCGGAATATCCTTGAGGACAGGAACCATGTGGTCGATAAACTATCCCCAGTGCCTAGTCTAGAGTGCTACACTAGGACACTGTCTAATGATGTACTGAAGACTCAGTTGTCTGATGATCACTAGTGGCCACTGTTTTTAAGAATAATCACAGGGAGGATGTTCTTTTTTGCTTTCTCTAAATAAGGTTATTTGGGGAGGAAGCAGGAATGCTGTTGGTTGGAGCTCTTAAGTGGAGAACATAGATTATTATCGGGGAGTGGGGTTGTTGTTAGATCAGACATCATCAAATAAGCAAAGTATAAAGAGGCCCGTATTTGTGGCAGAAGAGACAGAATGCTATATAGTTGCAGAAACTCTAAAGGAACCAAGTGCTGAGAAGAATTCAGAAGGAATATGGATGAAGAGGTTCTATGTAGCATTTTTTTCCTGCCCTGCATAACATCTTTCTCCACTCAGTCAAGCTAGTCTTTGAACCAGTCATGAAGTAAACTTTTGTGAGGATATCTCTGGGTTATATCAAGAAGTGGAAAAAATGCCAGATAATTTTACTTTAGACAGTTTAGTGGGCAGAAAATTTTTGCTTCCTTCAGTCAAGATCCCTCAGGAGTCAGAGCTCCTTAGTGAATGTTCTGTGGTTGTATAGAACTTCAACTTGGCTGTCGTCCATTCGCTTTCTGAGGAAACAGCAGAAGTCATGTCTACACTTAATGCCTCCCCACCCTTCTCAAGCCATGGAGCATCAGTTCCAAAACAGAGCCCTCACGCATATAGCATTTAACAGTTTGTAGACACTTTTGACCTTCAACCTGGGAAAGATGCATAGTATAGGCTTAATTATTTCCCTTTTATATCTTGAGAAAATTTAGGTTCACGAGGTTGGGATTCATCCTAGGCTGCATGGCTAGAACGTAGCCTAGCTGGGCCTCAATCCAGTGTTATCTAACCACTAAACAGTGAATTCAGAGTCAGGAGGGGCCTCAAGAGCCAGGCAGTCCAACTCATCCCTGGGCAGGACTTCTTTCCACAACCTGCCTTGGAGCTGCCCTCCAGTTTGTCTTTTGTTTGAAGGCCTTCATAGTGGGACGAGCACACAAACGGGCTAAATTCAAAGTTTCACTCTGTCACTTGTTACCCACATGACCTTGGGCAAGTCGATCAATGAACAGATATTTACTGAGCACGTATCACATGCCAAGCATTGTGGCAAGTACCAGGGATACAAATAAAAATTGAAAACAAAAGGATCTTTATGTCTAAGGCCTCACCTTCCTAATATACCAAAGCAAAAGCTACAAGGGACCTCAGAGGCCATCTAGTGCAAGCCCTTGTCTTCTAGATGAGCAAACTGAGGTGGAGACATTAAGTGACATGCACAATGTCACCGAGTCAGGAAGCATCAATTTCCAGGCCCAGCACTGTAGCCACTAGGCCACCCAGCTGCTGTTCTAATGGGGGAGACAGCTCAGTATAAGTTAAATGGAGATGAGGTGGAAGGTACTGTCAGGGCTTCATTGTCCTCATGTGTAAAATGAGGGCGATTAGAGCAGATGATCACCAGGGGCCCTCTTAGCTCTTTGACCAGCTCTGTGACTCTTTGACCAGGAACTCCATTTGCAGCACAGCACTATTTTCTCCAAAGCATTTCCATGATTAGACATCTCCCATTATTAGGATTTTTTTTTTGTTACAATGCTGTTTGCCTCCTTGAGATGTGATTCTGAGCTCTCCTGCTTTCATTTAAGCAGAGAAAACTTTCTGAATCCATATTCAGAGTTTTTGTCTCATCTTCTACCTTACCATTCCTCACAAATAAGGCTTTGTGTCTGGTGCTTAAAAAGTCTAAAATCCGATAGAATTTCCTTAAGTTAGAACCTAAGAAAAATGATTTCAGAGATTCCAATTTCTCATTACATTTTTAAAATTTTGATATCAATTAGTAATTCAATAAACATTTAATAAGGCCCATCTCTGTGAATGTGGAGTGCTGCTGATATGAAGTGACTACATGCCAGGAATCTCGAGAGGGGACTCTATGACTCCAGGGATCTTTTCTACCTCTGAAATCCTGGGAATTTGTGCTCAGTGCCTGTATAGGTAGAGTCAATACTGGCTAGATAGAACCTTCTCCACAGAAAGAAGCCAACTGACTACATGAGTCACTTAACCCTGTTTGCCTCAGTTTCCTTGTCTGTAAAATGTGCTGGAGAAGGGAATGACAAGCCCCTCTAATTGTTTGCCCATCACTCTTGAAGAGGACTGTGGATTTGGGAAGATGATGTCATGACTTTCAAGTGAATTAGATTCAAGTGAAGCATGGCTGTGCAAAATCACCAGCCTCACTTTCTCCTCCTGAGCCGTCTGGGTCCAGTGGCCAGACATAGACTGGAGGTGGCCTTGGATGCCGTTGGAGATATTTATGTACATAGATATACACAGAACACAGAAAATCAGACCCAGTCATTGGCCCCGAGGGACCACGGATGGCTTTCTGTCAAAGGTAGTGTTTGAACTGAATATTGAAAGAATCCTGAAATTCCAAGAGGTGGAGATGAGGAGGGAGAGAACTGTAGGCATTCCCAGCCTGGATTAAATGTCTACTATGTGTCAGGCTCTATGCTAGGGGCAAGAATTTTTAAAAAGACAAAATGAAAATGGTCCTTGACCTTAAAGAGCTAACATCCTGTAGCCAGAGGGTTTCAGGGAACAACACACTCCTGTATAATCAGATAAAAAATATACCAAATAAATTCAAGGTAATAGTCAGGTCTTCAGAAAGTTTCCCTGTTCCCTTAGGTCTTAGTATTGTTATTATTGATGGAGTTCCCTGTCCGTATGTAACTACTTCAAGGATAGGTACTCTACCTGAAGAGATAACTTGAGTTCTCCTCCTAAGAGAAGAACACACACACACACACACACACACACACACACACACACACATACACACACACACACACACACACATTTTTATCTTTAAAATGATAGAATTCAATGGCTGAACATTAATGTTATAGCTTTCCAATGAAATAATTCAATGGCTGGATGCTAATGCTAATGTCCAAATATATCCATGGATTGGTAGTCTCAAAACTGAGTAAAAGCCTTGATAGATTCAATGGACTAACCCACTCACTGCTGCCCATCCTGAGTGAGCAACTCTCTTCTGTGACCTCCTGTAGGGTTACCACATAGTGTCCACCCATTGGGATGGGTGAGATCTTAAAATTAGAAGTCCTCCAAGGAAGAGGACTTTAAGCAGAAACGGATAGATCTTTGTGTAAGGATTCCTTTCAACTATGGGTTGGATTTCATGAACCATGAGAGCCTTTCTGACTCACAAATTCTATAACCATAAATTCCTTTAATTATTTTAACATTGCATGGGCAGTAATGGAGGAAGCAAGCTCTCCATTGGTTGTCTCTCACTGTTGCCTTATCTGAGTCACTCAACAAGCATTGACAGGGCATCAAAGTGGTGCTATGACTAGAGCCCTGAAAAGAACTGAGGGAAAATCCTTCCTCTGACACTGTCTGTGTGATTTTGGCCTTTTGTAAAATGAGGAGATTGATCTAGATGGCTCCTGGGGTCACTTTATGCTCTGACTCTATGATTCTATGATCTTATTAAGTGGTTGCAAGGTACTAGGCACTGAGCAAGAACTTGGAGGGTAGGGGTGAGGAAAAGAAAAAGTAAAACAGTCTTGCTCTAATGGAATTTACATTCTAATGAGGGATGTGATGTAAACTGAGGACTACAGGCTGGCTTAGGCCCATCTCTTTATACTCTAAGGATTCTTTAATCCAAATCTTCTTAAGTCCTCATTTGTAATATACGATATTCTACTCATGACATTCATGAGGATGAAGATGATGGTGGTGATGATGATAATGATGGTGAAAACAGCAGATGACATTTAGATTTGACTTTAAGGTCCTCAGAACATTTTTGATATACATGATCTGACTTCATCCTCACACAAATCCCATGGGAAGGACCCACTACAAATTATGAGATAGGTAGGTAGTCCAGGGACTCAAGCATGGAACTTGGAGTCAGGAAAAGGTGAGATCCAAGCCCCGCTCAGGTACTCAATAGCTACACGACCCTGAACAAGTCACTTTTCTC
Source organism: Phalanger gymnotis (assembly GCA_028646595.1). Taxonomy (NCBI): domain Eukaryota; kingdom Metazoa; phylum Chordata; class Mammalia; order Diprotodontia; family Phalangeridae; genus Phalanger; species Phalanger gymnotis. The sequence goes on along the minus strand of CM053626.1, from coordinate 329,344,402 downwards.
AACCTTGGTCTCCTCATCTGGGACGTGAGGATAACCATAGTAATTGCCACAAAGAGTTGTTGAGAGAATCAAATGAAATAATATACAAAGCACATTACAAACCTTAAAGGGCAATGTAAATGTTAGCCAATGGAGGAAGCAGGCTCTGCACCAGACGCTTCTTAGTGTCACCACATTAATCACTAAATACATTGATAGGGCAGTTCAGTTATCATCATCATCACCATACTCCCCTTTCTACAGATGACCCAGAGAGAGAAAGTTGCTAGGCAATGTTAACAATGCTAGCAAGTCTTGGAGACCAGGCTGCTCCTGTTTTTGTTTTTGTTTTCTTTTGTTTTTAACATTTTTATTTAAAGTTTTGAGTTCCAAATTCCATCCCTCCCTCCCTCTTCCCTGAGATGGTAAGCAGTCACATATAGGTTATACATGTGCAATCATGCAAAATGTCTCCATATTAGTCATTTTGTGGAAGAAGACTCGAATGAAAGAAGGTGAAAAATAGCATGTTTCAGTCTGTATTCAAATGATGCCAGTTCTATCTCTGGAGATGGAGAGTCTGCTTCATCATTAGTCCTTTGAGATCGTCTTGGATCACTGTATTGCTGAGAATAGCTAAGTCATTCACAATTCTCCATCGAACAATATTGCTGTTACTGTGTCCAACATGCCCATGATTCTGTTCACTTCATTATGCATCAGTTCATGTAGGTCTTTTGCAGGTTTTTCTGAAATCATCCTGCTTTCATTTTTTATAGCACAATAACATTCATTTATATCCACTACAGTCACATAGCACAGATTGTTTAGCCATTCCCCAATTGATAGACATCTCTTTGATTTCTAATTCTTACCCACCACAAAAAGATCTGCTAGAAATATTTTTGTACGAATAGGTCCTCCCCCTCAACTTTATTTTTGGATGTCTTTTGGATATTGACATAGCAGTGGTACTGCTAGAACAAAGAGTATACACAGTTTCATTGCCCTTTGGACATAGTTCCAAATTGGTCTCCACAGTGCAACCACTGTGAGTGATTCAGTTCACAACTCCACCAACAAGTGCATTAGTGTCCCAGTTTCCCATATCCCCTCCAACATCCAGCATTTTCCATTTTTGTCATATTAGCCAAAGAGGTGAGGTGGTACCTCAGAAGTGTTTAATTTGCATTTCTCTAGTCAGTAGTGCTTCCAAGCATTTTTTCATATGACTATAGATAGCTTTGATTTCTTTATCTGCAAATTGCCTGTTCATATCCTTTGGCCATTTATCAGTTGGGGAATGACTTATATTTTTATAAATTTGACTCAGTTCTCTATATGTTTGAGAAATGAGGCCTTTATCAGAAATACTCATTGCAATTTATCCCCCAGTGTCTACTTTCTTTATAATTTTGGTTGTATTAGTTTTGTTTATGCAATTTTTTTTACTTTATATAATCAAAATTATCTACTTTACATTTTGTCATGCTCTCTCTATTTGGTCTTAATTTTTCCTCCTTGTCCATAAATCTGACATAAACTATTCCATGCTCTCTTAATTTGCTTATGGCATCACCCCTTATGTGTAAATCCCATCCCCATTTTGACTTTATCTTAGTATACAGTGTGAGATGTTGGTCTATGCCTGGTTTCTGTCATACTATTTTCAAGTTTTCCCAGCAGTTTTTGTCAAGTTCGTCAAAATTTTTTGTCAAGTTTTTGTTCCAAAAGCTTGGGTCTTTACGTTTACCATATACTAGATTACCGTGGTCATTTACTGTAATGTAATTTATACTAATCTGTTCCACTTATCAACCATTCTGATTTTTAGCCAGTACCAGATTCTTTTGCTAATTGCCACTTTATAATACAATTTGAGATCTGCTATGGCTAGACCACCTTCTTTCACATTTTTTTTTTCACATTGATTCCATTGGTATCCTTGAGCTTTTGTTCTTCCAGATGAATTTTGTTATTATACTTTCTAGCTCTATAAATGTTATTTTTTGATAGTTTGATTGGGATGGCACTAAAACAATAGGTTAATTTAGGCAGAATTTTTATTTTTATTATATTGGCTCAGCCTACTCATAGGCAATTAATATTTATCCAATTGTTTAGATCTGACTTTATTTGTGTGAAAAGTATTTTGTAGTTGTGTTCACATAGTTCCTGGATTTTTCTTGGGAGGTAGACTACCAAGTATTTTTTTATTGCCTACAGTTATTTTAAATGGAATTTCTGTCTCTTGTTGCTGAACTCTGTTGTTAATATATAGAAATGCTCATGGTTTATATTGGTTTATTTTGTATCCTGAACCTGCTAAATTTGTTAATAATTTCAATTACTTTCTTATTTGGTTCTGTAGGATTTTCTAAGTATAATATATCATCTGCAAAGAATGATAGTTTTATTTCCTCATTGCCTGTTTTAATTTCTTCAATTTCTTTTTTTCCTTTTATTGCTATAGCTAACATTTCTAGTACAATATTAAATAAGAGAGGTGATAATGGGCATCCTTGCTTCACCCCTGATTATACTGAGAAGGCTTCTAGCTTGTCCCCTTTGCAGATAATGCTTGCTGATGGTTTTAGATAACTATTGCTTATCATTTTAAGGTAAGGTCCACTTATTCCTATGTTCTCTAGGGTTTTTTTTAAACAGGTATAAGTAATATGTATCGATCAAAGGCTTGTTCAGCATCTATTGAGATATGATTTCCTTTGGTTTTGTTATTGAGATGGTTAATTACGCTAATGATAGTTTTCCTAATATTGAACCAACCCTGCATTCCTGCTATAAATCCCACGTGGTCATAGGGTATGATTCTTGTAATATAGTACAATAATCTCTTTGCTAGTGTTTTATTTAAACAGTTTACATCAATATTCTTTAGGGAAAATTTGCTATAATTTTCTTTTCTTTATTTTTCTGGTATAATTAATTTATTTTTAGTTTTCAACATTTACTTCTACAAGATTTTGAGTTCCAAATTTTCTCCCCATCTCTCCCCTCCTCCACCCCAGGACAGTGTATGTTCTGATTACTCCTTCCCTCAATCTGCCCTCCCTTCTATCACCCCCCCCCTTTCTTATCCCCTTCCCTTCATTTTTCTTGTCAGGCAACATGGATTTCTATACCCCATTGTCTGTGTATCTCATTTCCCATTTGTATGTAAAAACAATTTTAACATTCATTTTTAAAACTTTGAGTTCCATATTCTATCCCTTCCTGCCTCCCCACCCACCCTCATTGAGAATGCAAGCAATTCGATATAGTTTATACATGTGTAGTCACACAAAACACTTCCATAACAGTCATGTTATGAAAGGCTAACTATATTTCCCTCCATCCTATCCCACCCCCCATTTATTCTATTCTCTCCTTTGACCCTGTCCTTCATCAAAAGTGGTGGCTTCTGATTACCCCCTCCTCCCTTTTGCAATCTCTTCTATTACCGCCCCCACCCCTTATCCCCTGCATCCTACTTTACAGTGGAGGTAGGATAGATTTCCATACCCAATTGAGAGTGTATATTATTCCCTTCTTAAGCCAAATCCTATGAGAGTAAGGTTCACTCATTCCCTCTCAACACCATCCTCTTCCCCTCCACTGTAAAAGCTTTTTCTTGCCTCTTTTATTTGAGATAATTTACCCCATTCTACCTCTCCCTTTCTCCTTCTCCAAGTATAATCCTCTCTCACCCCTTAATTTTACTTTTTTAGATATTTTCCCTTCATATTCAACTCACCCTGTGGGCTCTCTCTCACTCCCTCTCTCTCTCTCTCTCTCTCTCCCTCTCTCTCTCTCTCATTCTCTCTCTCTTTCTCTTTCTCATTCTCTCTCTCTATACACATACACACACACATATAACTGAGAAAGGTCTCATGAATTACAAATATCTTTCCATGTAGAAATATATGTATGTATGTATGTATAGGTATAGGTATAGGTATAGGTATATGTGTGTGTATGTCTGTGTGTGTTCATTCCTTCCAACTACCCCAATACTGAGAAAGGTCTCATGAGTTACAAATATTTTCTTTCCACGTAGGAATACAAACAGATCAACATTAACAAGTTCCTTATGATTTCTCTTTCCCATTTACACCCTCATGTGTCTCTTGAGTCTTGTATGTAAAAGTCAAATTTTTTATTCAACTCTAATCTTTTCTTCAAGATTGCTTAAAAGTCCTCTATTTCATTGAAGATCCATTTTTTCCCTGAAGGATTATACTCAGTTTTGTTGAGTAGGTAATTCTTAGTTTTAATCCTAGCTCCTTTGACCTCCAGAATATCATATTCCAAGCCCTCTAATCCCTTACTGTAGAAGCTGCTAAATCTTGGGTTTTCCTGATTGTATTTCCACAATATTTGAATTGTTTCTTTCAGGCTGCTTGCCATATTTTCTCCTTGACCTGGAATTTAGCTACAATATTCCTAGGAGTCTTCTTTTTGGGATCTCTTTCAGGAGGTGATCAGTGGATTCTTTCAATTTCTATTTTCCCCTTTGGTTCTAGAATATCAGAATAGTTTTTCTTGATAATTTCTTGAAAGTTGATGTCTAGGCTCTTCTTTTGATCATGGCTTTCAGGTAGTCCAGTAATTTTAAATGATCTCTCCTGGATCTATTTTCCAGGTCAGTTGTTTTTCCATTGAGATGTTTCACATTGTCTTCTATTTTTTCTCATTTTTTTGATTTTTTTTTTAATTTCTTGATTTCTCATAGAGTCTAATTAGCTTCTATTTGCTCCATTCTAATTTTTAAGGAATTATTTTCTTCAGTGAGCTTTTGGACCTCTTTTTCCATTTGGCCAATTCTGCTTTTTAAGGCATTCTTCTCCTCATTGGCTTTTTGGGCCTCTTTTGCTATTTAGGTTACTCTATTATTTAAGGCGTTATTTTCTTCAGCATTTTTGGGGCTCTCCTTTAGGAAGCTGTTGACTTGTTTTTCATGATTTTCTTTCATCACTC
>CM053626.1:329318784-329339346 GCA_028646595.1 Phalanger gymnotis | reverse complement strand
TCAACCCAAGACCACCACTCAGGATTGCGACCCAGATCCAAGCAGGGTGAAGCAAGAGAATCCTGTCTCAGCATCAGTAAAGAGATCCCTGAAATCCCCTTCTGATCAGCTGCTTAATCCTTTGACCATCTGTGGGCTGAGAACTCCAGAAACAGCCCCTGTTTCTGCCACCCTAGGGCTGGGGCTGGACCATGCTCCTCTCTCACCTAGGTCCCACAGCTCTTTCCTACTGACCTTCTAAGTTGTTCTTGGTATTTGTGGGTTGAGAAGTCTGGAAACTGCTACAGCTGCCAATGATTCAGTCCCCTGAGGCCTGCTCCAGGTTTGCTGGGGGACCCAGTGTGTACCGGCATGGCCCAATCTGGACTGTGCTCCTCTCCCAGACCAGTGCAATAGACCATTTCTGTCAACCTTCCAGGTTGTCTTGGGCTGGAGATTTGTTTCACTCTATCATTTTGTGGCTTCTGTTGGTCTAGAATTTGTTTAGAGTCATTTTTTTCCAGGTATTTGGAGGAGTTTGGGAGAGAGCTCAAGCAAGTCCCTGCTTTTGCTGTGCCATCTTGGCTCTGCCCCCACATCCCCCCCCCATCCCTTTTTTACTTCCTCATAGGGTAAGGTAGATTTCTATATCCATCTAAGTTTGTATGCTATTCCCTCCTTGAGTCAATTTTGATGAAAGTAAAGTTTAAGTTTTGCCTGCCCCCCCCACATCTTCTCCTCCATTGTAATAGCTCTTTCTTGCCTCTTTTATGTGGGATATTTACCCCATTCAACCTCTCCCCTCCTTCTTCCAGTACAATTTTCTTTATAACCTCTTTATTTTGTTTTTGAGGGTATCATCACATCAAACTCACCTTCTATCCATACTCTCTGTCTACATGTACTCCTTCTAATTGTCCTTATGCTAATAAAATTAAGAATTATACATATTATCTTGCCATATAGAAACATAAACGGTTTAACCTTACTGAATTTCTTATGTTTTCTTTTTCTTGTTTCTTTTATACCTTTTCATGTTTCCCTTGAGTTTTGTATTTGGAGGTCAATTTTTTTTTTTTATTCAGCTCTGATCTTTTAATTAGAAATGTTTGAAAGTCCTCTATTTCATTAAATATCTATTTTTCCCTTGAAAAATTATATTCAGTTTTTGGGTAGGTGATTTTTGGTTGTAACCCTAACTCCTTTGCCTTCTGATATATCATAGTCCACAACCTCCAATTCTTTTGTTTATTTGCTTGTTTTGTTTTATGTGAAAGCTGCCAAATTCTGTGAACCTGACTGTAGCTCCACAATATTTGAATTCTTTCTTTTTGGCTGCTTGCAAAACTTTCTCTTTGACCTGGAATTTGGCTGTTATGTTCCTGGGAGTGTTCATTTTGGGATCTTTTTCAGGCTATCATCAGTGAAATCTTTCAATTCGTATTTTGCCCTCTGGTTCTAATAGATAAGGGCAGTTTTCTTTAACAATTTCTTGAAAGATATTTTCCAGGCTTTTTTTTTTAATCATGGTTTTCAGGTAATCCAATAATTTTTATATCATCTCTTTTAGATCTATGAAAGTACATCTAAGTCAGTTGTTTTTTCCAATGAGAAATTTCATATTTTCTATTTTTTTCACTGTTTTCATTTTGTTTCATTGTATCTTGATGTATCATAGAATCATAAGTTTCCACTTGTTCAATTCTTATTTTTAAGGAATTATTTTCTTCAGTGAGATTTTGTACTTCCTTTTCCATTTGGCCAATTCTATTTTTTAAGGAGTTATTTTCCTCGGCAAATTTTTGTATATTTTTTCCCATCCTATTGTCCCCTTTTTTATGATTCTTTTGCATTACTCTCATTTCTCTTCCCAATTTTTCTTCTACTTCTCTAATTTGCTTTTAAAAATACTTTGTAAGCTCTTTCAACAATTCTTTTGGGGCCCGAGACCAAGTTACATTTTTCTTTGAGTTTTCACATTTAACCATTTTGATACTGTTGTCCTCTTCTAAGTTTGTACCTTTATCCTCCCTATCACCAAAGTAATTTTCTATAGTCAAGCTCTTTTTTTTGTTTTGTTTTTCATTAATTCTTTTTTTCTGCCATGTGTGTGCACGTGCAAGTGATTTGGTGTTTTTATGTGAGAGTTGGGCTCTGATCTTGCACTGTCCCAAGCTTTTTGGGCTGGGGCTCTGGTTCTTACTGCTGGCTTTCACTGGGCTTCAGAGATTAGCTTCCTTTTTTTCTCTGGAGGGTAGCTTTCCCTTCTGGCTTGTTCTGGGGGTGGGTGCCTCCCTACTGACATCCCCTAGATATGGAATTTAGCTGGTGATTTGCTTCAGGGGTGGGGGTCCTGATTCTGGGTTGCTGTGGAAACAGGGTCTCTCTGATGGTAGGCCCCAGAGCAGGGCTTTGCTACTACCCAACAATGGGGTCAGGGCCTCACTGGTGGCTTGTGCTGGGGGTGAGGTCATGGGGGTGGGACATTACTGTGCTACACAGACTACTCACTTGCCTAGGGGGCTGCTGGTTTGTAAGAGGATGGGGCCACGAATGGTAAATTGACCCACGCTTGGAGCCATCCTGCAGGCCCCCTATTGTGAGGCTGGCACACCTGCTGCTGCTCTTGGACCTTGTCCCCTCCCACCCCCATGAGACAGACTTTTCCTGCTAGGCTGGTAAGCGCTTCCATGCTCCTAGATCAATTCTGAGGTGGTTTTCTAGTTTTTTGGAGGGAAATTTGGGAAGGCTTCAGAGGGTTCCTTCCTTACTCTGCCATTTTGGTACCAGAAGTCTGATCCTGGTTTTTAAGTTGAAAAAATATTGAATGATTCTAGATCCTTTTTTGTTGGGGAAGGGCTTGAGAAATCTATGGACAATTTCCTATAGTCCAACTGTTATGATGAAAAAATTCTTCTGATTTCTTGTTAACTTGTGACTCAGGGATTTTGCCTGGCCTCCCCAACTAATAATGAATGGAACCTTCTGTGTGAAGGAGACACCCCTACACTTTCATGATTCACCTTCCAGCAAGATGACTGCGATGATGATTACGATGTTGAAAAATGTTTGGTGGCCTCAATGTCTTTGGCGTCAGGCCAGGTTCTGGGAAGGATGTATACTCAGCATCGATATGCCACCATGCAAGCCTACTTGCATTTCACAATTCATCCATTTAAGCGTGCTGTTACAGGGACCAAGAATATCCTCAGGTAATTTGCCATTGACCTTGTGATTATGGCACAGATCTTGAGTTTTGCTGCTGAAGGGTCTTGAGGATGACTTAATGTCGGGTGAAGTGAAAGGCTATGACAGCTCCTGTGATTTATTCTGTCAGATTTTGACTGACATATCCTCTCCAAGGTAACTGCTTCTTGTACAGCTATGCTTGAGGACCGTCGATGTAACCCTAAGCAGCCTGAGCAGACAGATATCATGTGTCTGATCTATAGACATCGGGAAAGTGGGGATTCTTTATGTTCCACTGACACTGTTGGGAAGAATTCTTTGGCTATATGTTGGGTACAGCATTAATTTCATAAGCTTCTTCTTTGATTTCTGCCATACACATTGGCCTACTCTTATTGACAAAGGCCGTTATTCAACAATTTAAAAAACATAATTAATGCCTTTGTCCTGAGTGCCCAGGCACTGGAAATGAATGGATGAAAATGAAAAGCAACCAACCACTATTTATTGAGAGCTTACTATGTACCAGACACTGTGTTAAATAATGTGGTTACAAAGAAAGGCAAAAATTAATGATCCCTGCCCAAAAAGAGCTCAGATTCTCATGGGGGAGACAACAATGAACCTACGCCTACCCTCCACATCCCTCCAGATAGATATTGATAGATTAGATACATACATACATAGAGATATGAGATATATACAGTGCAAATGAAGGGTAATCTCAGAGATAAGGCACTAGCAGTGGCAGGAGTGGGGGAGAATAGGAAAGGCCGTATCAGAAGGTCACATGTGAGTCTGAGTCTTGAAAGAATAGTTCCAGTCCTTAGTTTCTTCCTCAGGACTCAATGACATTCCTTGTAACTCTAAGTCTGTGCTTCCTGTGCTTTGTGATCCCTCATGGTGCTTTCACTCTATTGGGGAAATAGATAAACAAATCCAAGGTGACAAGAGGAAGGAAAGGACACCCGAGCTCAGAAGACGGATAAAGGCCCATCTCAGCAGTGGGATCTGAGCTCATCTGAGTCTTGGATGAAGAATTCTTACAGAAGACAGAGATGAAGTGATAGGGTACAGCTTACATGGAGGCTTAGAGGGAGATAGGAGATGGAATCATGAGTTTGGAAAATCAATGGTAGACCACTTGAGTTGGAATCTAAGATGCTTGGATGGAATGCATAGATAATGTTCTACTGAGAGGTGGTGTGTGGTAGTAGGGGGAATATTGAGCTTGGAAGTACTGGAATTGAAGAATCTAAGTTCAAATTTTGATTCCAGCACTTTCTAGGTGTGTGTCCCTGGTCACCTCATTTAGCCTCTCTATGCCTCAGTTTCTTCATTAGTAAAATCATGGATTTTGACTGAGTAACCTTTAAGGTCACTTTAATGATCCTATAATCCCCTGTCTATAGTTTGTTTGGAGTCAGATAATAGAGGATTTTAAATATGATGCTAAAGAGTTTGGTTCTTATCTTAGAGACAGTGAGGTTTCTGGGTATGGGTCAGACCTGCATGTTAGAATGGAGATTTCGGTCATGGTGTGGGGGACAGATTGAAAAAGGCAGAGATTGTAAGCACAGAGACCAACCACAAGGCTTTTGCAATAATTTATGCAGGTGGTGATAAGGGCTCAAGCCATGATAGTGATGTTTTGGGAGCAGAAAAGTGGACCAGCAAGAGAAATGTGGGAGTAGAATCACTGTAATTTGGAAAATGGATACAAGGATAAGAGTTATTCTGAGGTCCCCTCAGCTCAAATAGGGGAGTCTGGAGGAGGCCTGGCTTTGAGATGCCCCTAGTGAGGTCTGTGGAACACTTCAAATTGAGTTTGGGATGTCTGTCGCTCTCTGGTGGAGACATCCACAGACGGTGGGCCCTGAACCCAGGAGGGAATCGAGGACTTGATAGAGAGATTCTGTAAATGTGTATTTCAGTTTAGCCAGTGGGTTTTGTGTTGCTTACAATTGTATAGTGTATTGATCCTCCAGTAATGGAAATTTTTGTGTTCTGTTTCGTTTAATGAATCTGCGATTTTATCATGTAAAAATGGAGGTCAGTACCTTCTTTACAGCATGAAGTCTTATACAGCTACTGGGGATACTGAGGAGTTTTGACTTCTAGGTCGCAAGAGAATATGAATCAGAGATGGGACTTGAACCAAAGTCTTTTTGAATCTCTGACTCTCTGTGAATTTAAGTATGCCTCCTTACTGCATATATTATCCCCATTTCTCAGATGAGGACCCTGAGGCTCAAGTTTCTTGGTAAACTATATAGAAGGTGATTCAGTGAATGATCAACTAAGACCTCTCCAAAATGCCAGTGTTGAGACAGATGGTGTGCAGCTCTACAATAAGCATCAATGCCTTCTACATAGTATTGATTTCAAATATGAAATATAAATTACTGAAAAGTGACCAATAGTGTTGGCGAAAAACACACTATGATTAAATGTGCAAGTCGGTTGATTATCTTTGTTCCAGATGACATGGGAGAATGAGAGCTCATATATGTTTAGTCTCCAGATGAGTGTTAGGGACTCCATTTTTGGTTTTCCTTGAAGAGATGCTACATCTCAGAACATGCTAACCCCAGGAATCTGGCTATGTGACATCCAAACTTCTCATATGCCCTGGAGCAGCTACCAGAAACACAGGTCGGCTCAGACACCAGGAATGGGGGCATATTAATTTGCTCACCATGAGGGCTTATGGGAATTTTAAATTCCTTTCTGGAACTAATTGTAATTAACAGAAATGTCATGACTATTATAGTGGAAAGTTATTACAGCATAGTGGAAAGAGGATTGACCTTGAAGTCAGAAGTGTTGACTTTAAGTTCCATCAGTAACCTTTACTAAATGTGTGACTTGGGGCAAGTCATTTCTTCTAGCTGGGCTTCAGTTTTCTCATCTATAATATGGGAATTATAACATTTTTATTACTCTACCTAACAGGCTGTTGTGAGCATCCAATTAGATCATGGTGGTACTCAGCAACCCTAGCCCAAGTCATCTGTTGTTGTTATCAGTATATGGATGAGGGGCAAGCAGGACCCTGACAGGCCAGTTGTTTATTTTCTGTCTGTCTTCACATGGACAAACCATTCTCTAGAAATCACTGCAACCTTGAACTCAAAAGGAGCAAAACATGCAGAGGAATTTCTTGTTTTTATTTGATTGTCCTGTTTGGTTTGGTCTGGTCTGGACTTATGATTTCATAATGGTGGACGTGACAATCCAGTGGTCCTTCTGTCAGGTCGGTCAGTCCAGAATGGAGATTCAGGTGTAATTTAGAGTCTTTGATTATTGTCTGAGTCACTGAGAAGCCAAGTGACTTATCCAAGTCATACACTATGTGACAAAGACCTATTGAGCCTTTCCAAGAGGAAGTCAGAAAGAAGACACGATCAGCATGATCCAGCTGAAGTCCACACACAGGGATTTTCCACGTGATCGATTCCGCTTCCTAACTTCAGCTACAGGATATAGAGGTTCTGTCTTGGATTGTTTTGAAATGATGTACATATGGCCAAAGACTTTGGGTGAAATCATCCTTCCTCAAGTACACAGATTGAATATGTCTTGAACACTAGACAGATAGCCAGTATTGGTCAGGAAGCCTGGTCCAAGTCCTGTCCCTAAAACATAATTACTGGGTCGGCATGGACCAGTAACTTGCCTTTCTGGGCCTCCTGCCAACATTCTAAGAGAGTAAATTCCAGGAGTCACCAGTCTGCCTTTGGTGGAGAGTGTTCTCACACTGAGGGTCCCTTAGAGTGATGTAATCACAGTGTAATCACAGGCCTGGTGCCCCAGCAGGGATAAATCCTTTGAGGCTGACTGACTGGGTCACCAACTGGTTTGCTTTCCAATTGATGGGAGCCAGGATGAGCCAGCATCCCTGAAGGTTCTGAAAGAAGGTCATTCTTTCCAAATTAACATTCATTTCCTAGTGTTCTGGCTTTTTCAGAAAGATAGAGGCCAAATTCCTGGATTTCTCTGGCTGCTTCTTCCTAAGTGATGACCCTTTGGGTCAGGCCCTGCACCGTGCACATTATACAAGCATTGCAGAAAGGATGCTGGGCTCACCTAGCACCCTGGTCCATTGAGTGTTTCTTTGGGAGTCCCAGGCACAGACACAGAGGGTGCAACTCATGCCTTTTGAAATGTCTGTGAACCACTGATTCCTCCCATCCTTCCACCGTATTTACTGCATAGCTCTGGGTGGAAGACACAGTCTCTGGCATCGTGTCCAACCGAGCCCAGAGGACTGCGTGCTTCCGTCATCTCTGGAGAAACTTGTACGTGACTGCCAGTTCTGCAAAGTAAGGAGACCAATTACAGGAGGAGAAGATTCTCAGAAACCATTTTTCTTCCTGGAGAGTGTGTTCAGAACAAGAATTATCTAGGAGTTCATGACCCGTAGAGCTCCAGCTTTGCCAAAGAGTTATAAAATATATAATCTTCTAATCATCATTAGGCTTCCCCACTGCTGGCCATGTATCAGGTGATTAATGCTGATGGAAGTTTAATCCCACTGAAGCTAATCTGTCAAAGAACTTCAGACAATGCTGGAAACAAGTGTTGGTCTTGAGCTTCTCACTTGGCGCCCTTAATAAATGCCCGTGGCCTGATTTGCTGACATGTCAAAAAGACCTGTGTAATAAGAGCTGATAGGAATGGCTAGTATTCTTATGGTGATTTAAGGTTTACAAAGGGCTTCACAAATATCTCGTTTGATCCTCAAAACAGCTCCAGGAGGTGGATGTTGTATTGTCCCCATTTACGGTTGAGGAAGTTGAGGCAGACAAAGGAGTTAGGTGACTTGCCCAGGGTCACACAGCTAGTAGATGTCAGAGGCTGGATTTGAACTCAGATCTTCCTGATTCCAGGTCCAGTGTTCTATACACTGTAGCACCTCCTTGCCTTTAGTGCTCGGTAGTATACTTTTGTCACACTAAATGGCACCATTGGAGAACACGGAGCAGTAAGACATCAAAGTGGTTTGCTTCATCATTTGTTGAAGCATTCACTCAGCACTGAGCAAACCACACCCCAACCTGTATTAGATGATGAAACATCAGGGGATGTAGTACTTGGATTCAGCAAAAGCCCATCTCAGTTCCACCCCAGCCAAGCCACTCACCTTCACTGTGCCTCAGTTTCCTTATCATAAATGATAGGCTAGACTCACTGGCCTCCAGAGAGCCCTTCCAGCTCTCAATGCATGATGCTCTGGTACTCTGGCAGACCATGTCTAGAGGCCTAGAAGTTTTTCTTGCTGTGTTCCAAGATAGCCATTGATAAGAGGAAGGTTACTAGAGTTATGAGATTCCGTACTCTGCTATAGGAAGATCAGGTAACAGACGGCAACTGTTTCTCTGTATTAGAAGAGCCACCATGGGGAGAGAGATTGGCTCTCCTCTCCTTGCCTCCTGACAGTGATGTGCAAAAGGTGCAGAGACAGATGTAAGTGGGATAGAAGGGAGAATTCCCCAACAATGAGAGCTGCCCCAAAGTACAAGAGGCTACCTCGGCGGTGGGGAGTGTCCCTGACAGGTCTTCAAACAGAGACTAAATGTCACATCAGGGGTGTCTTCATCAGGCAGGGGAAAGAAGAGATGGTCTCAAGTGTCTCATCCAGTTCAGATGTTCTGTGATTCTCAGCCTTGAGAAAAAGGTTCTTATTTCCAGGTGGTCTTCCCTAATAAAATGTTATCACCTTGAGGGCAGGGCCTGTGTTCTTACATTGTCTGTACATCTAGAGCTTACCACTGTGCCTGGCACTTAGTAAGCGTTTAACTGATGTTTGTTAACCAAGATATTTATAATCTACCTGAAGAAATAAGATATGTGCACGTTGGTTGGTTTGTTTAAGTTAAATACAATTGCAGATAGCACACGGAAATTAGTGCTTTGAACCAAAGGGTCTAAAGATTGCCTGTTCTGACCCCCTCATTTAAGACATGAGGAAACTGAAGCACAGAAAGTCTGAGCGACTTGGAGAAGGCCACATAGAGAATGAGCAGCAATGCTGGGATGCAGACCTGGTTCTTCTGGCTCAAAATGGAGTTGTCTTCCCACTGCCCCAAGACAAGAGGATTTCTAGCCATTCTGGTGCCAAGAAGGCCTATCCTTCTGTGATCTATGGGAATGCTAATGGTCTGAATATCCATTAACCATTATGTTTTCCTCTGTTCGACATATGTTGGAAATTTTAATTGTTCCAAGAGTCAATAATTGTGGAAAACCTCCCAGATGATAATGACAGAGATAGATAGATGGAGATAGATAAGTGGGTAGAAGGACAGATAGAGACAGATGATAAATGATAGATGGAGAATAGACAGACATAGATAGATGATAGAGAGAAATGAGAGATAGATGATTAAGATAGATACAGATGGACAGACAGACAGACTAATAGATAGATAAACTTCTGAAATCTTTAGGCTACCCTATTTCTAAGCCTTCTTCCTGGTAGACTTGACAAGCAAATGCCTTGCTCCTCTACAGAGACCAAGCTCTGGAGATTTTCAGGATTTTACCTCTAGATTCTGCCCTGGGACCCTGAGGTCCCAACTGGCAACTAGGTCAGCAGGCCCGTTGTTACTGGAAGAACCAAGCTCACTTCCTTTCTCTCATTGCTCTGTAGCTATTTTTTCAATAGCCTTACCAGATGTCTTGCTTGCCTGTTATGCATTCCAAAATGTGCCTGTCTTCACTATGACACCCCCTGCTCCCAGTTCTGGAACCAGAATCCTATCAAACCTGCTAGTACTCCTGGAAAGGATGGGCAGTCTCTTTCCTTGTTCTACTTAGGACTTTCAGGACTAAAGGGCCCTTCCCTGGTCTCTATGCCTGCTGTTTTATTCTATTATAACGTAAACACTTTGAAGGCAGACACTGGTTTTGAGTTCCTCTTTTCATTTTCAGTATTGACACACGTATTTAGTAGTAAGAAAAAAATATATGCATACATATACTTATGTGTGTATACATAGATATATACACATATGTGTGTATACGCACATACTAGGGAAACTTAACTTGAAAGGATGTAAAATGTACAATGAAATTGAGCTTCCTATAATAGCCAAGTACCCCCAATCTAGGACTATAATGTTAGGAAGTTACCTTCATTCTAACAATCAGTAAAGGGAGGGAAAGAAAGAGACAGAGATGGACAGAGGAGATGAAGAAGAAGAAGAAGGTGAAGAAGAAGGAGGTGAAGAAGAAGGAGAAGAAAGAGAAGAAGGAGAAGAAGAAGGAAGAGGAGGAGGAAGAGGAGAAGAAGAAGAAGAAGAAGAAGAAGAAGAAGAAGAAGAAGAAGGAGGAGGAGGAGGAGGAGGAGGAGGAGGAGGAGGAGGAGGAGGAGGAGGAGGAGGAGGAGGAGGAGGAGAAGAAGAAGAAGAAGAAGAAGAAGAAGAAGAAGAAGAAGAAGAAGAAGAAGAAGAAGAAGAAGAAGGTGGTGGTGGTGGTGAAGGTTTAATTAAAAACACTAAAATAGCTAAGCTAGAGGGGATTGTGAGTGGGGGGGTTTTGTTTTCCATGTTTCCCTTGGAAGTTTGATGGTACATTGTAGACTATCAGGTGAGGGTCCATGGAGTATTCAGGTTGCCCCCTCGCATGAACCTTTATTTATGGAGTATGAATGGTGATAACTAAGAAATAAGGCAAAGCCCTATTAATAGCCTGCACGCCTCTGAGAATTGGGCATCTCTGGGTCCTTAAGTTGTCTCTCATCCTCAGTCTCCTCATCTCTAAAATCAAGACATTGGCCTCGATGCTCTCTGAACTCCTTTCTAACTGGAACAGACTGTGGTCTATCCAAGTGTTATAAATAATTCCTCCTGAATGGCCGTGTGAGTGCCTTTGGGATTATCTACCCCTGCAGCTCCCTTGATGACAAACCAAGCCATAGAGAAATGGAGTTTCTGGGGCCGTTCAGATCTTTGTCATTCTCAGCTGTGTAAAAGCCTCTATGAGCAGCTCACAAAAGGACTGCTGGGTGACTTTGTATCCTCTTCCCAGGAGCAGGTTAATATTCTTCCCAGGAAGCCTAGATTCTATTTCCCATAAGGAATTACCATCAATCCGCTTGTTGTTCATTTAAGCAGTATTTGATTCTCCCCCCACCCAGAATCCATAAGAAAGGCTAATTAGTGACTTCTGTACAGTGTCTATGATTCTGAATAAAATCAAACACTAATCTCAAAGGCAGTCTAGGCTCTGGAGAATGGTGTGGCTCTGTTTCTGGGGTCCTCCCGACTGGATTTGGGAGGATTCCTATATTTCACAGAGCCTGAGGCTCTAAAAATCTTGAGGATTGTAGATCTCTGCAGCCTACACAAATGCAGAATCAGTGTCTGTTTGTGTCATGATCAGAGCAGTGACAACTTGGAAAACCAGAATAGCAATTCCTGGCTACTCTATTATTATTCACTGTCTGTTGTCTTTCCTTGGGTTTCTCCTGCCGGTTCTGTGCTTTATGCCCATGCCCTCTTCTGCAGGTGTATGTAGGGAACCATGGACCCCTGAAGGACATGGCTAAAGTAGTTTCCCTGGCCAGAAATGTCCTCAATGAATCCTGAGGAAGTCGAGCATATCTCTAATGTCCTCCTTCCACCTCAGTGACCTTCTCCTGTTTCCCACCCAGTCTGGTGTCTTCCCTCCTTAGCCTCATCCTCTTACGTCACTGACTTTGCTCAGAACATGAGGCCTCTAGGAGAGACATTTCAGGAGTCCCTGTGGATGCCCATGGAATGTCACTACTTAATTCTCCCATCCCTTCTGGGAACCCTCTAAGACATATCCTTTCAAACTGTCCTGGCTCCCTGTTCCCTGAAGGAACACAGGAGTACTTGGCCCCTTTCTCCTTTCCAGTCTTCTTTTACAATACTCTCTCTCCTCCACACCAGCCTTGCTCCCCCTCATATATCTCAGTCAGTCAGTCAACTAGCATTTACTATGCACCTGCTGTGAGCCAAACATTAAAGAGAACAGAACAAAACTTAGTCCAATGGGGGAGACAACATCATGGTGACGCCTATGTACAAACAAGATACTTACTGATTGAATGAAGCCAATTAGATTAAGGACTGAGAAAGGCTTGTCTGATTTCTGGCTTCTCACAAGTATCAGCTAATGTCCCACCTTGTGCAAGAAGACTTTCCCATTCTCTTTAACCTTGGTGCCTTCTCTCCAAGCTTACACCAATCCTTCCTTTCTTTCTCCTGATTGTGCATCACTGTTTGTGTGTTGGCTCCCCCCTCAGACTCGGAGCTCCCTGAGAGCAGGCATTGCCCCCCACTTTTTTGTAGTCCCAGGGCTTAGCATAGTGTTTGGCATACAGTAAGTATTTAATGAATGCTCTTTACTGACTGGTTGGCATCTATGGTGATGTAGATATCAATATATCTATATCTAGATAGCCAAGTAGCTATAGACAAAATATAGCACTTTAAGGCTCATAAAACAAGATATAAATATTAACTTATTTTGTCCTCTGTTTCAACAATCCAGCTAGCAGCTGCTGTGGGGGCGAAAGGCCAACACAAGCCCAACAACAAGCACACTACCAGCATGCTGCAAACACACAGGTTCTTTTGATCTGCTTAACTAAAGAAAGCAATGTTAAGGGGTTGACAAGTTTACTTTAATTCCTCACTACAATACCATTCTCTTAGTTCAGGGGGAAAGACCAGCACACCGAACTTCAGAGCAAAATACAAACATTGACAGACAAACCTAATACAGATTCATAGTTACCAACATCTAGGTTCAGCCCAGGAGCTCAGAACAAGGGCTGCCCCAGAGTCACGCGCGCCACCATGGGTGAGAGCTCCAAAGAAGAGAAAGCCAACCCCTGGTTTTGTATTTTTTTCAGCGTCAGGGGTGAGTCACACATGCGACTCACCCATATAACCTAGAATCCTCACAAAGAGGCAACTTAAACCCACGTGGTCTAAAAGCCTCTGCTGTCCCAAACATGTCACTCAAACTCATATGTAAACTAGGCCCTCCTCTGAGTTAGCCCCACCTTGGGCCCCACCTTAGTTACCAATCTACACCCACATAGGTTTTACACCTAATAGGGGTTTGGGCCTGGGGCTTAGCACCTAGTAAGACTCAATGAAATACACTGAATTATTCAAAGGAAACAGAAGCCAAACTCTTCAAGGGCACTTGGTTGAACTAAGTGCTAAGAGCCCATTTTGCTTACCAACGCATCCTCACGAAGCCCTGGGAAGCAGGTGCCATTCTTTCCCCCCATTTTATAGATAAGGAAACTGAGGCAAACTCATGCTAAATGATTTGTCCAGAGTCACACAACTAGTAAGTACCTGAGAAAGAATTTGAACTCATCCTCTTGACTCCTTATCCAGCATTGGAAAGGTGCCTACTAAGTGCTTACTAAGTCCCTGGCTTTGCTTTTGTGTCTATGTATGTAGATTGAATCTGTTTATATTAAATCTAATCATTCCTTTTGATTATACAAGAAAAGAGACATTGTCTCCAGAAGGCTATTTCTAAAATGTGCCCATGTTTCAAAGAAGGGAGATCCTTGAGAATCACATCTAGCATATATCTTTAATGTACAGAAAGATATACGTTGATGAGCAGATAGAGTCTATAGATTATCTTTGACATAGTCTCTATATTTAAAGATACTATATATAGTAACATGTATATATATTCTACATAGTTTATAGATATATACTCTATAGATACAGATAAGTTAATAGCCCATATTCCAGGGTCTCCAGATTATGTTTCTGCAGTCACTTGACCTCTCTAGGTCTCATTTTCCTCTACTGTAAAATGACATGGTTGGACTGGATGAATTACCTGCAGGGGATCTTCCAGACACACATTTATGACCTTCCAACCTTCTTGTAACAGTATCTGAGGCAAGATTCAGACGCTCATCTCCCTGGCTCCAAATTTCATGTGCTGGCCATCATGGCATGCTGCCCCTCTACACAGCCTAGAGTCATGCTCACTTCCCACCTAAAGCAGCAAGGTTGTGTAGAGGATAGGATGGTAGTCTTGGAATCATGGAGAGCAGGGTTCAAATCCCACTTCATACCTTAGTAAGCATGTGGCCCTGGGAAAGTCACTTAACTTATCTGAGTCTTGCTTTGTTTGTCTGGAACATAAAAAAAGGACTGGACTCAATGTCTTCATCTATCCTTTCCAGACCTAAATCTTTGCTCTTATGAATTCTCTCACATATACTTATGATTTAAGGGATCCAGAAGAAACTTTGGACCCTTCCCCTTCCCCTTGCCCTTCCCTTTCCCCTTCCTTTCCAACCTATTGGCACAGTGTTCACTTTCTCTACCTCATTTTTGTTCTCTCTTCCCTAAGTGGATGCCCTGGACTTGTCTCTGTTAGTATAGATAACTTTCTAATGTATCTTAATTTCTTAAAATATTTTATCATTTGGCCCAAAGACCTCCATTCTCCCACTACGATGAAAATCATTATTAGCATCAGCTGGACAAAGAACAGCTGGATTTCTTAATGGCAGTGGTATGAGAGAGACACAGGCACCTTCCAGCCGCCTTGTATAATTCCACTAATGTAGGTTGTTCCTGACCTGCATGAATCTCCATCATTCCAATTCTGTCTGCCGCTTGCCCAGAGACCAGAAACGGTGCCAAAATGTGTGATGATGACAAATGGGGACTCAGGCAAAGCCATCAGGTCAGTGCATTAACCCTCTGTACTTTCAAAGCCCCAAGCATATGGATCTTCATAAGGAAGTGTGCAGAGAGCATCAATTAACTGCATTCAGAAATCCTCATCAGGAACTCCAAACAGAAAAATCTGAGGCTGCACACTCCAGTGGGATGGCAGCCCTGACACTTCAAATAACTCCAGAAAATGGGAACTATTCTTATTCCCACCTCTCTGCTGCCTTTGCTACAGCAGGGGCCCTGTGCTGCTGAAGTTCATCGTCAAACCTGTGTTAGGTACACAGCAAAGTCTGCTTCCAGATGGCGACACCCTTCCCTCTCTGCTCATTGCAATTCCATGTCCAAATCCAAAATGGAAACCGATTTGCCTTTTTTCCCCTGAAACTCATTCAACACCAATACCAAATAGTAGGAAATTGGAATGCCTGTACATTTCCCAAGCAGACATTCTCTCTCTCTCTCTCTCTCTCTCTCTCTCTCTCTCTCTCTCTCTCTCTGTGTGTGTGTGTGTCTCCCTCCATCCCTCCCTCCCCCTCCCCCTATCCTTCTCTCTGTGTGTGTGTGTGTGTATGTGTGTGTGTTTCCACTGAACCCAATAAAATCAGAAAGTAGCTTTGGAGATGATGAACATGGGTTCAAATGCCACTTCTGACTTGTGGTAACTGTATGACTTCTAGCAAGTCACTGAATTTCCTTGGTCTTCGCTTTTATAAAAAGAAGGGCTTGGACTGGATGACTTCTATGTACTTTCTACTTTTACATCCATGATCCTGTGCTTATGAGGTCCATTTAAAGAATCCCTAGTACTTGGGAGAGGAATAAATTGGTATATATATAGTTAAGGAGAGAAGGAAGTAAGGAAAGAAGGAAGGGAGGAAGGAAGGAAGGAGGAAAAAGAGGAAGGAAGGTAAATAAAACAGTAAGATACATAGAAGAAAACAGAAATAGTCCAGAATGGGGCATAAACAAGATAATTTTATTATGATCTTGTTAAATTTAATATAAACTTTTGAACAGAGAGGTTAACAGTTTCATATAAAATCTTGCCATTGTTTTTCTTTGCATAATGATGTGTTTATATTTGTTGATTGCTAAATCCAGAATAAATGACTTCAACTATTTCCCTCATCAGGTTTCCATATGTGTTTTTATTTTCTAGATCCTGGAGTGCCTTTTTTTGGCATGGATCTACCTGACACTACTTACCCCAAAAGCTATATGGAAACTTGATCTTTTTCTTCCAATAGAGTTTATAAAACTGTAGTTTCGGAACCTTTTATAGGTCTTCAGCAAGTGTCTCATTTTTCATGAGTTACATATGTAGATCAGCTATAACACACTGTCAGTGAACAGTGGTTTTCCATCACAGAGGCTGTCAGTAAAGCTGATTTCCTAACAAGAAAGCTGTCAAACTGTGACAGCTGCTGTCTTTGCAGCCCAAACAATCTGCTCTCTGCTAATGGTGACTTGTGCTCTCCCATTTATTATACAGTAGTAATGAGCAGGGGCCTTGGAAATACAGCTGGAGTCAATGGATTTACATACCTTATGATGTGGGCTCTACCCGACCAACAACAATGGGTAAAATAATGGCTTTCCTTGGAAATTTCATTTCATGGAAAATTCATTTCGTGAATTTCATTTCAGACCTTCCAGGCTAATTGGACCAAAATGACTAGAGATTGAGCGGATATCCTGCCTTCATTTTAACATCAGGAAGTGGCTGAATCATAGACCTAGACCTGGAAGGCCCTCAGAAGCACCTAGGCCAACCCCCTCAATAATACACGAGGAGACTGCATCCCCAGGAGTCAAAGTGACTTGCCGTTGGCTAAATCGATAGTGAGGGTCAGAAGCAAGATTGCAAGCCATGTCCTCTGACTCAAGTCTGAGTCCTTTCCTCTCTAACATGTGGCTTCCTACATTGATAAAAACCAGAAAATTCTGCTTAAGGTCAACAGATGATGTTTTTAAAAGATAAATGACCGCTTCTTAAATTCTTCGATTAACAATTGGTGTGTGGACAAGGAGAACCATAACTAGGAATGTTTCAATAGCTTCACTGAGGGTGAAGGCAGTTTATTGTTGTTATTGGGGCACAGGGAGGGGTATCGAGGCAGAGCAAAAGATAATATAGTTATGGATTCAGTTGTTGGAGGCAGAGAGTAGTCCAACACAACCATCACCCCTGCCTGACGGGGAGAAGATGGGATGTTAACTAAGGTGCGCTGTGAAGACCCTTTGGAGGGAAATATCCTGAAATATTTGTACTGCCTGATGAAGCCATCTGGTAAAGGACTCAAGGCCAAGTGTGGGAACTGAAGTTGCCATATGGAGGGACAATAAACCATTAAGAGATCAGTGCCCTGAAGGAAAGTCCTTCCCTCAACCCCTTCTTAGTTATGGCTCTGGTCCCCATGTGAGTCATCATGGGCTAGTCAGGTGAGTGTCTGGTAGGTGATATTCTGGTGTAGTCGCTTTGGTCTTGGCCTCAGAAGCAGGATACTTGGCTTTGATGTTGGCTCCACAACTTGTTTCATTATATGACCCTGCTCAGATCACTCCTTCTCTTTGAAGCTCCAAATAACACTTTGTCCTACCTACCTAACAGAGGTTGTTGTAAGGAAAGTACTTTATAGTATGACATTATATGGAAATGTAAGTTGCTGTCTTCTTAACTATTTGTTTAATCAGCTTTGGTCTTTATGTTACAATCTCCCTATCACTTGGGTTACTTATTTTAACATCTGACAAGGTTACTTATTTTAAAACTGACTGTTACTGCACTCTTTGTATTCAGGTAGATGATATAGATACAAGCAGACACAGATATAGAAATAGATATAGATATAGACATATGCATTATTTTTCACTTTTCTGTTAGCCATTTTTCCTAATATATCCCCCCAGAAAGTCATCTCTTATAACATAGAGAAACAAACAAGGGGAGAAGGAAACAGTTAAGTAGAACTAACCAACTTGTCCACCAAGCCTGACGTTCCGTGCAGTTATACACTCACTGTCCCACTTGGACAAAGTAGAGAGATTTATCCCTTCTTTGTGGCTGAGCTTCATCCCTGTAACTTCACAGTATTCACTTTCAATTCTGTTGTTGTTCTTTGCACACACGTGGCTGTAGTCATTGGGGATCGGTTCCCTGGTCCTGCTCACTTTACTTTGCACAACTCAATGTAAGCCTCCCCATGTTTCTCTGTATTCTCCACATTCGTCATTTCAGGAAGTGCAGTAATATCCCATTGCATTCAGTACCACAATTGTTTCACACTTCTCTGACTGAAGGGCATCTACTTTGTTTCCAATTCTTTGCTCTTGAGAAGAGTGCTGCCACACCCCAGCATTATTTGGATATTTGTCTATAGACACTTTATCGCAATCTCTTTGTAATCTGCTCTTAAATATTTAGATATGCTGTTTTATTTTAAAAGTCTACAGTATTAATCAAATGTTCTGAAGACATCTTTGAGTAAGATTGATATCAATCAGTGGGGTCATTCTGTTTCTGAGCTAGATACATAATATGGTCCATTTTTGATTGAGTTAGGAAAGAAAGCTGGTACATTAACTGTGAACATTAAAATGGCCTCTCAGGTCCTTTCTTGTTCTAAACCCTATAATGATCAAAACTCATAAAACATGAACTGAGTAGATTGAGATGGTTGTTGCTGTTAATTGTCTTTCGGTCACACGTGATGCTTGATGACCCCATTTGGGGTTTCTTGGCAAAGATACTGGAGTGGTTTGCTATTGCCTTCTTCAGCTCATTTTAGAGATGAAGAACCTGAGGTAAACAGGGTGAAGTGACTTGCCCAGGGTCACACAGCTAGTGAGTGTCCAAGGCTGGATTTGCTGAGTCTTCCTGATTCCAAGCCCAGTGCTGTCTCCACTGTGCCACCACCTAGCTGCCCACAAAGAGTTTGCACTCTGAGCAAACTGATGAGCTCAACCCTCGCCCATGCAGTCCAGAACATCCTTTCACTAAGTAGTTAATAAAAACAACAAAGCCTCAATCCCCAGCCTACTCCAGATGGCTTCTCTTTAAGAATCATCATGGCCTAAGGGATTGTCAGCCAACCTTGTAGTCAGAAAGACCTCGGTTTCCCTTTGAACCCAACCATCTTCTGGCTACGTGACCCTGACTGATCAGGTCCCTTACCTTCTCAGTGCCCCAGGCCAAGACTTTGTGCCTTACGCTGGATGTTTCTTCTGGCTATGAAAGCATAGCTCTACACCAAAGCCAAAGAATAGCTCACATTTTATAGAGCATTAAGGTTTTCGAAGCACTTTAGATTCATTATTTCATCTGATGGGGGGGGGGACTTGTAAGGCTGTTTTTGTTCCCCCCATTTTATGGGCGAAGAAATAGAATCCCAAAAGGCTTAAATGACTGGATTGAAGCAGAGCTCTTTGCTAAGAATCCAGTTAGACGCCAGACCTCCAATGGACCATCCCATCTCCATCAATTCCTTCCTTTCGCTCCCCTTTTTACAGTGATCATCACAGTAAGACTGCACAGATCAGTTCAGAAAGAACACCAAGTTGAATTACAGTTGACACTGAATGCGTTTCAGCCTTAGAGAACACTGCCCTGGATGCAGGATGCTCACGGCCACCCTTCAGCCCCCAAAGAGCTCTGCGTGTTCTTGAGTCTTTGCTGACAGAAAGAACATGGGGGCCAATAATCGATTTGTTTTGTCAAACTGTGACTCTAGAATTGGAGCCAAGGGACAGTGGAAAGATCCCAGGAACAGAGATCTCCAGCTGGAAGGGGCTCGGGCATCATCCATTCCAACCCTCTTGTTTGACAAATGAGATAACTGAAGTGCAGGAAAGTAAGGTGACACCAAGGTCCCAGGTAACTGTTAAAGCAGGGACATTGGCTCTCAAGGCAGAGGATCTGGGTTCAAATTCTGCTCCAACGTTTGTAAACTGTATGTCCTGAGGTAAGTTCCTCAGTTTCCTTTGGCCTCTATGACCTCATCTGTAGAACTAGAGGCTTAGAATGGAATGTTTCTGAGATCCCTTCTGGCTCAGGATCTCTGAGTGCATGAAATGGAATGGAGAAGCATTTATTAAGCATTTACTGTGTGCAACAGAGAGTGTAAAGTGCTGAGTCTACACACAGAAAAGCAGACTAGTCCTTATGCCCCCAATTGCTAAGAGCTTGCTTCTAATTGTGCATAAAAACACATGTAGGAGGATGGAGACTTTGGGCGTGGTTTGGGTGCAGCAGCAGGACAGATGGCAAAGTCCTTAGCAAGCACCAGGAGATCCATAATGAGGATCTTTGCCTTTTGTGGTGAGAAAGGTGAGGATCATCACAGAGAAGGGTTTGGCTGAGGAGCTGGCAATGCAGGCATGGGAGTGCCAAGATGAAGCCGTAGCTCCTATGCCCAGCTCAGGGCACAGTGAAGGTAGTCTATAGAAGATTCACCATAAAGATGGCCGAGAGGAGATATCCACCAAGAAGGAAGGGAATAGGCATTTATTAAGTGCCTACTGTGTGCCAGCTGACCTTGATGTTGTGTTCATCCTCGCTAAAAGCATTTGACAACATGGCTGAAAACATCATGCTACAAAGGCTGGGAGCAAGCACACAGCCTTGTTTCGTTCCATTGCTGACTGAGAAAGCATGAGAGCATTGTCCATTATCTAGAACCCAGGCAAGCAC
>CM053626.1:329306389-329318284 GCA_028646595.1 Phalanger gymnotis | reverse complement strand
TACCAGCACCATGCCAGGAAACTGAACCACTTCTGTTTGAATTGTCTTAGGAAGATTCTGAAGATCGCCCGGCAGGATAAGGTACCAGACACCGAGGTCCTTTCTCAAGCTAAACTGCCAAGCATTCAAACTCTGCTTCAGAGAGCACAACTCCAATGGGCTGGCCACATTGTTCGAATGCAAAATGTATGCTTGCCAAAAAGACTTTTATGGAGAACTCATATAGGGCAAGCATTCACATGGTGGTCAGAAGAAGGGATACAAGGACACTTTCAAGGTCTCTCTGAAGAACTTTGGAATTGATTGTGTGACATGGGAGACACTGGCACAGGACTGTTCAGCACGGTGTGCCCACATCAAAGAAGGTGCTGCGCTCTATGAGCAAAGCAGAATTGAAACAGCTCAGAGGAAATGCAGGATGTGCAAATTTAGAGTATCCACCCCAAACATTCACATAGACTGTGCCCAACCAGTGGTAGAGCATTCTGAGCTCATATCTGTCTTTTCAGCCACAGTCAGACACAGTGAAACTTGACTCTAACATAGTGACATCATTTTGGTCCTCTTTGAGAAGGGACAACAACCAACTGTGGGCCAGACACTGGGCTAAGCACTTCATGGAGTAAATGACCAAATGACCTGTTAAATCTTCCCAGCTGATGCCATTGTCTAGCTGTAACCTTTGCACTCCAGTTTTGTGTGTAAATGCTACATTCTTTGGTTCTGCACACACTGTGGCAGTATTATGTGATGGAGAATTGGACTTGGGGGCAGGAGGACCTGGGTTTGAGTCCTGACTCTGACACCTTCTGACACCCTGAGCCTGGCAAATCTCAGCTCTCAGGGCTCCAGGAGAGTCTCTAAGGCTCTCAGTTGCAGAGTAGGTAATGACCTGCATTGGCAGAGGGAGCTCCCAGTATCAGTGAAACTTCAGGTCCTATCCCTGTGGAACACCAGACTACCCCCACCGCCATCCATGCACATACAAGAAATGCTCCTAGAAGGAAATTCACTGATTAACTCATTCACCAGCATGAGAACCCTAAAGCAACTAAGCTGCTCCCCACATTTGGAAAACAGAATGCAGATACAACAAGAAAGCATAATCGAAAATGAACAATGCACAGGAAAGGAGCACATGATTAATAAGAGAAGCTGTGTCCTTCATGAGGCCTGGGCCAACCCAAGCTCAGATGGTTGGATGGAGGGGGCCGGGCCGACCGTGATGGGAGCTGGGGAGGAGGGGAGGAGGGGAGGGCTGGTTCTCTCCTTCCAGGGCCCTGATGGATTTTTGCTTCCTCTTCCCCTTCCCTCAGCCTTCCTCTCATGCATCATCCAGTCACTGCAAATGAAATTAGTGTTTGCATTCTCCCTGCCTGTGGTCCTCAGGTGCATTCATGAAATACTGCCTGGTGTTACCACACAGCATTACCTGGCAGATCACAGATGCCCCAGGCCCAAACAAATGGGAGCTGTGATGGGTGACTCTGCTTCTTGCCCCCCTCCTTGCCGACAGTGCAGAATTTGTTTGGAGAAAGGTCTTAATAAACCTGGTGTCCAAAAACAGTCTCTGCTCCTTGTTTCTAGGATCTATCTCCAACCATTTTTTAAGCTTCAGTGGAGAAAAAGAAGAAGCAGAAAATATTTTCAGAACTCTCCTCTTTCCCAGAGGTGGTGGCAGCAGCCAGCAAAGAAGCCAGAGCCCATATAACAGGCATGATGCAAAAGAAATCTTGCTTGTGGCCACTCACTTTCCAGTGGAGCAGCCGATGATTGGGGAAACATTCACTAATCTCTCTTGATCTGCTGGTAAAAATCACCAAGCATCAACTCTACTCATTTGACAAAAGTGCGGAAAGGGAAGGGTGCAGGCTTTGTTTCCTCTTACAAACCAATTCTGCACATCTGTTCATCCTCAGATAGACACAAGTCTCCTCCCAAGCAAAGCTGTCGTATTATTCTGTTTACTCATCCCATACGCTGACCAGCTACATGTGCATTGGTGTTGGGGACCAGGGATGGGGGCAGGGGTAGAGGCCCTGAGTTCCCGTGGATCCCTATGTACTTGTACCATAATTGGATTTGTCTAGTGCTGCTGTGTAGGTTTGGGGTGCACAATTATGTCCCCAGACCCTGTGATTCATCATTTACTATGACAAAAGCTTTGCCCTAACTGCACTAAAGCAGCCAGGAGCCATGGGGTGGCTCTTCTTGCTCAGCCTGTTTTTGACAGAGGTAAAGCCCTTATTGATGCACGCTGTGGTCCTAGTCAGGATCTCACAGGTCAAGAACTGTGTGGTGAGCTTGGAAGGATGAGAGGATCAGGTGAGGGAGCTCCTGTCACCCATTGCACCACCCAATGGCCTCCTTACGATGCTCATAAAGGACTCTTTATACTGTAGAATGTATTTGTATGTGTGTGTGTGTGTGTGTGTGTGTGTATATATA
The DNA here is from genome assembly GCA_028646595.1 of Phalanger gymnotis. NCBI lineage: Eukaryota > Metazoa > Chordata > Mammalia > Diprotodontia > Phalangeridae > Phalanger > Phalanger gymnotis. The sequence goes on along the minus strand of CM053626.1, from coordinate 329,315,836 downwards.
TATATACATATATATACATAATATATACATGTATGTGTACTTATAGATATATATATATATGCATATATGAATTCAAAAAGTCATAGTGAGCCAAAGAGTTTGGGGACAATTTGTGTGTGCATTTATTTCTTAAATTCCATACCAACCCCCATTAACCTACGCTATTTAGAAAGCAAACCTTTTGTAGGGAGCAAGAACCTATCTTAATAAATATGTAAGTAAGACATTTCGATAATTGCGTTTCAACTACTGACGTTGCTGTTTCGGAAATGGTAAAGAGGCATAAAAGGCATAAGCGTTTGATCAGAGCTTATGTAACATTGATCATTACATGGATTTGGGGAAGTTTTCAAACCTTTCCTAAGCAGCAATTACAATTTTCAGTTGGTTCTTAATATTTAAAGATCCTTTGCTTCATGGCTAATGTTATTTTTCTCAGGTAAAATCTTTGAAACTGATCTGGTGAGAGCAGCTGAAATATCAATTTTAGAAAGTGTGTTGTCTTCCCATTTCCACCTCCCAGACAGACAGCCTTGCTTTCCTCCAGATTTGGTTCCAATCCCCCTTCTTACAGGGCCTTTCCTGCTAATGATACAAGCTCACTTCTCTCCAATAGCCCTACATATGATACCACCTAATTGTCTCCTCCACTTGTTGGCCTCCTTCAATGCTTTTAGGCTCATTCTAAATTGTGTGTGTGTGTGTGTGTGTGTGTGTGTGTGTGTGTGCGTGTGCATGTGTGCATGGATGTGTGTGTATGTGTGTGTGTAGTGTATGTTGTCCCCTTCTCCCAGTAGAATGGAAGCTTCTCAAGGGAGGAAGGGGATAAGCATTTATTTAGTACCTACTATGTGCCAGGTACTGTGCTTTACATATATTATCCTCACCATAACCCCAGGAAGTATCTTTATCTCCAATTTACAGTTGTAAGAACCAAGGCAGAAAGAATGTTAAGTAAATAGCCGTGGTCACACAGCTAATAAGTGTCTGAGCCTGGAATTGAAGTCAGGCCTTCCTGACTCCAGGCTTGACATTCTGTGCACCATGGTGCCCCCAGTCTCAAGGACTGTTTTGCTTGTGTCTACATCTCTAGTACCTAGTAGATTGACTGCTCCATTAAAACTTGTTGAATTGAAGTGAATGATTTAGAGTTACCAAGTAATGGACACTGCACTTTATGAATCTTTTACACTATTTAACAAATGATTTGCTGTTCAGAGCGGTTCTTTATGTAAAATCCATTAGCCAGAGTTTACTAAGTTCACACATTCGTCAGTCGATCAATAGGTATTTATTAAATGCCTACTATGTGCCAATTTACTCTACTAAGCACTTGGTGATATAATGAAAAAAAAGAAAGAAACCACTCCAATGTTCACATGGTTAGTAGGAGGGCAGAGCACCACATTCTGATTCTTTGGAAAATAGAATCATAACATGTCAATTGGGTGTCTAGGAAGGAACGATTATCACCTACTGCAATTAACTGCCCATTAAGAACAAGGGAGCAATCTGTGTTTTCCTCAAGTGCAGAGCCTTCTCCACCCATAGGAATGGTTTAGGCCAATGACTCAGTAGATAAGTTAATCAGTTACTACAATAAGTCCTCAATTTAAGAAGTAACATTGCTAGAAAGCAGAGGGAAATTCAAAAAATGTGAATGTTGATACATCGAACCAGTGAGAACTGGAGGTTAGTTCCTGTGTCCACCCCAAACTGTCATCTTTTGCTGAAGATACACTTTTATGCATCCCTGCATCCCCAATCAGCACCAGCCATCCTGCCTTTTGTCCTGCCACTGGACTTAGATGACTCTGGAAGAGGGAGTGAGGCCGAAGGCTTTGCATAAATCCAATTCACACACGTGCTGTCATTGGTCCTCTTTGAAAATGGACAAACAAAACACAATAAAATATTAATTCTGATATTATACACTCTTCCTAACACAGTAACCATGAAATAACCCAGAAAATTCAGTACACAAAATAAAACTGATAACGTGCAAAATATTTTTTCTTTCTAGAAATTGCTTAGAATTCTATGACTTTCGGTGCTTAAATCTCAATTTTTAAAAGCCATTGATTACAGATGATATTCACTTTTCATAACACATGAAATCTGCAGTACCATAAATACCTTCCTCTTTGTGTGTGTGTGTGTGTGTGTGTGGATATAATCAATCCTCTATTCATTAACACAAAACTCGCAGTAATAGCAGCTGCAGATATTCCTGGCTTGAAGTTTAAATAACACTTTTGTTTTCTCACTAAGCCACATCCCTGCCTTTGCACACATGGGATTAGAGTCCAAAGACCTTGCACTATTCTTTGAGGACAGAATTTCAACCCCAAACTTGAGTTTTAAAGGCAAACAATGAAAATATGGAACAAATACAAAGGGAGCTTTTTACAAAGGGTGAACAAGACACCCAGTGTGAAAGAGGGAAGAGATTTTCTTATCCAAACTGTTTATCTCTCCATCTACCCCCTGCCCCATCCCTATCCCCAGGGCCTAGTAAGGACAAGGAATTTCCTTATACACCTGGTCTCTCCATTAGGATGAAAGTTTCTTGGGGCCAGGAGCTTTTTGTCATTAAATCCCAGTCATCACTTAGTAATGTTTGTTGACTGAAAAAAAAAATGATTGAACAACAAATGAATGTAAAATTACTTGAAATGTATTCAAGTTTTTAAAAAAAGAGGAAAAAAAAAACCCTTCCCAATCAATTAAAGATCTAAATAAGCAAAAGCCCAGGACACTTAAAAATAACTAATTATTTAAATAAGAAGTTAATTGACCCAAACCTGTAAGTAATAGTCAAATGGAAAAGTTTGTATTTTTTCTTATGTTTCTAAGTATGACATTACAGCTCATCAAAAAAAATGCGTTTAAACATTGAGCAATTTTCAAAGGAGAAGTGAGTTGAGCCACATAGATTATGATCTCAGTAAAAATAATTAAAAATAGTTAGATACCTGTGTTGACTTCTGGCCAAAACATTTTATCAATTCATTCAATTAATCAAGCTCTTTCAACTTCTTCTTCTTCCTCTTCTTCTTTTTCTTCTTCTTCCTTTTCCTCTTTCCTCCTTCCTCCTTCTTCCTTCTTCTCTCTTCATTCTTCCTTCTTCTTTCTTCTTCTTTAAGTGATATTGTGTAGTGAAAGCAATTACTTAATTGACTAATTTTTTCACCTTCCAACTAATTGGTCTGGGCCCACAAACATAGTCAATTAAGAGTATCATGGAAAGCATTTTATTGGGAAGGTGCAATATTTAACAAATAAGTCTTGGCTTAATTCAAAACTCTGGTTCAATCATCAAACATTTATTGAAGTTTACTGTGTGCAAGGCATCACAGTAGGCCCTGGGCACAGATATTAAGTTGAACGAGACTCAAAGGAAAGCAGCTTGGTATGGGGGGGAAACCTCACTGTAAGTTAGAGTGAAAAAACCTCATTTTGAGTCCCAGCTATGAGGCTGAGACAACAGTAGAGTGCTGGAGAAGTCACTTTTCCTGTCAGTCTCATTTTCCTTGAAGATGAAATTAAAGCAATTACAAGGAGTTATTTTGCCCAAATGTATGTCAACAAATTTAACAACTTGAGTAAAATGGAAGAATATTTACAAAAATATAAGGCCTGAATTGGCAGAAGAGGAAATAATATATCTAAATAGACCTATTTTAGGAAAAAGAAATTGAACAGGCTATAAATGAGCTTCCTAAGAGAAAAGCACCAGAGCCAAATGGATTAACAAGTGAATTCTAGCAGACATTTAAAGAACAACTTATTCCATATTAAATAAATTATTTGGAATAATAGGCAAAAAAGGACCTACCAAACTCCTTTTATGAAACAGATATGATACTGATACTTAAACCAGGAAGAGTAAAAACAGAAAAAGAAAATTATAGACCAATTTCATTAATGAATACAGATACAAAAATCCTAAATAAAATACTAGCTAAAAGATTATAACAATATATTACAAAGATTATATGTTATGATCAAGTGAGATTAATACCAGGAATGCAGGGATGGTTTTACATAAGGAAAACTATTCATATAATTGTTTATATCAATAATAAATTTTTTTAAAAATCATATGATTATGTCAATAGATGCAGAAAAAGCTTTTGGTAAAGGTTAACACTCTTTTTTTTAAATTAGAAACACTTGAAAGTATTTGTCCAAATGTATTTTTCCTTAAAATGATTTTTAAAACAAGCATTTATCTAAAACCATCAGCGAGCATGATTCATAAGGGAGATAAACCAGAAGCCTTCACAGTAAGATCAGATTTGAAACAACGATGTCCGCCATCACCAATATTATTCAACATTGTTATAGGAAACCCTAGCAATAAGCAATAACAGAAGAAAAAGAAATAGAAGGAATCAGAATAGGGAATGGAGTGATAAAACTATCTCTTTTTGCAGATAATATGATGATATACTTGGAAAAGCCCAAAGACTCAGCTATAAAGTTAGTTGAAACAATAATCTCAGCCAAGTAGCAGGATATAAGGTAAACCCACATATATCCTCTGCATTCCTATATATCACAAACAAACCTTTGCAAGAAGAGATACTAAAAAAATACCCCATTTAAAATAACTCTAGGTATTTTAAAAATAAAATACCTGGGAGTACACCAGACAAATCAAATCCATTTTATAAAAAACTTTTTATACAGATAAAATTAGATTTAAATAAGTGGAGAAGTATTAGTCATTCATGGGTAGGAAGAGTCAAAATAATAAAAATGACCATTTTAGCCAAATTAATTTAAATGTTCGATGCCCAATTAAATTACTTTTTTTTTTTAGAATTAGAAAAAATAATAAAATTCATTTGGAAGAATATCAAAGGAAATAATAAAAAAAATGTAAGGGAAAGATGTTCAGCAGTACCAGATTTTAAATTATATTATAAGGTGGTGATTATCAAAACTATCTGGCATTTGCTGAAATAGTCTTCAACACTCTCACACACAGTCTCACACACATAGATGTGCATGTACATTTTAGAGGCCATGTTTCATGTTTGTTGCTCCCATGTATGTTTTGTGAAGCTTGTAAAATGAAAAATAAAATAAAATAAAATAATAATTATGGCTCCCCAATAGACAGTCGCATTAACCGAAAAGTATATCTACAAAAGCATTTACCTTCCTGTTTTTCATTAGAGCTTTGTCTTTGAAATGCTCTTTGGTTCCATATGGATAAACACTTAAAAGATCAGAAAAAGGCTTTAGGCCCTCAAATAAATATAGTTTGGAGACACGTTCCTCATGTGTTATTACTTAGGCCATGTAAAAATCAATTCACAGCCAAGATGTGTGTCCAGGTTTGGCCATTCTTAATGGTTCTTACCTCTTAGACTCATATCTAGTTCTTCCCAATGGTATTCTGTCTTATGCTCAAGAATGGTCTGGTCACTTCTTGTTTTTGAAAATGAATGTGAATTTTGATAAGAAAACCATATCACGGTGCTCATTATAAATTAGCAGACATGAAGGACCCCGAGGGTATAGGGCCTCATAAAAAAATTACATAGTCAGAAAATATAACTGTAGCATTCTTGTTTCCATGATATAAACAGTCCAGCCAAGAATCCTCTCCTACATCTGGGAGAGATGCACCACACTAATGTGGGGAACATTTCTTTTTGATGGAGACAGAAACATGGGGAAATGCTTACAAACCTGAAGAATTGAAAAGAACATTTCCGTAGCTTTGGGCTCTGATGTAAATAACCTGACATCTCAACGATGCAGTTAAGAATATTTATATTAGGAAGGAGAGAAGCTCTAAACAAGCTGCTATTTAGCTTCTAACTGGAATGAACCTTAGCATGCCTGGGAAGTTATAAATAAATAAAGAAAAAGTTAAATAATCTTAACTTTAAAACATCGAAGAGAATTTGGCTAGCAGAAGGATGAGAAAAAGCCCAAATAACGTTTGATGGAAATTGGCAACAAAGGAAGGGATGCCGCTTTGACATTTGAAGGAAATTCCACCCAAATGTTTGCTTAATCAGACAATGTGGTTAATCACCAAGGTGAAATTGAAAGTTACCAGCACTGAATGCTGGTGTAAAAGTTAATAAATTCAGTTCATAATCATTATGCCCAGGCTAGTTATAATAATTTACTGTCCACACCAAATCTTTATAAGCATTGTAATTAAATATAAAATGCACATTAGAATGATAATGAGTAATTAGGGCAACATAACTAATATGCATAAAAGTCCCAGAGCTCATTAAAATGTTAAAAGACAAAACCTGTTCTACCTAGCGCGTTTGCATATTTTGTGGAGCTGGGAGAACGCCAGGGTGTTCTGTGCATTGTTTTGCTTTTTTTTCTGACTTTTATGAATTATGCATTTTTAAAATACCAGAAATATTTGGTGCCATAGATCGATTTGGGTTAATTTCCATGTGGATCGTTGGACATTTAGCAAGTATGGAAAAGGACACCAAGAACCATGATGATAACAACATCGGTTATCATTATCATTACCATGCAATAGTAGTAGCGAAGGGACAGGATGTCTGATTTCATTGATGGAGGAAACTGCCAGAGAAGGAAACTCTCTCCTCCAGTGGAGCTCAGTACCTTCTCTCCAACTTTCTGTCTGGAGGGCTGAGTCTAACTTGGTCAGAATCACATAATTAGGATGTCTAAAAGCCTGGGTTTGAACTGCATTCTCCTGAAGCCCTAGGACTGTTTTTAATTCCTTATAGACACACTGGCAACAAAAAATTCATTTATTTATCCTTTTTTTGTTGTTATTTAAGTTTGCAAAGCACTGTCCTTTACTACCTGTGACCTCGGGCAAGTCCCTTAAGCCCGTTGTCTTGAAAAAAAAAAGGGCATTATCCTATCTACTTGTAGAAGTGTCTTTATCTCCATTTTATGGATACGAAAACTGAGGCTCCTAGAGATTAGGTCACTTCCCTGGAATCACAAAGTCAGCAATTAATTGGGGAACACTTTGAACCCCGTTCAGACATGTCTCAGTCTGTCATTCTAAGCCCTTAAGGAGAGGAAGAGTTTTCCTTTCGCATCCCTATGGTTGGCATTGGCTCTGGCACACAGGAGGGATGGTAATAACTGCTTAGTGGTTGAATGATTGACTGATCATTATAGCAGGAGACAGAAGAGTCCGTGACATCCCCCAAGCCACTAAAAGGTCGAGCACACCTTGAACCATAGACAAAATGCAGATAGAATTAAAGCCAGGAAGTGTAACCCCGGGCTGACCAGTCCCAGCCGCTCTGGCCCCTTAGGACCATGGCCACTTCTGCCCATCGATAGCTATCTCAAGAGCAGAAGGCACCACACACACACACACACACGTACATGCACACGCACACAAACACACACGTACATGCACACACGCACATGCACGCACACACGCGCGCGCACACACACACACACACGCACGGCACACCCTCAACCGCCTAAGGAAGTGGTAATGGAAGACCAGAGGCAGGCTAAATTCTGGCTCTCCCTGGCTTCAGGCTGGATCTTTCCTAGTGTCTGAGCACTTCAGCTGCCTCTAATTTGCATGACCGGTAGACACATGCTAGATATTCCTTCTTTAGTTTGTATTCAGATCTTGTGCTTTGCTCATACAGGGAACGAAATTATTAGGACCCATAAATATGTACAGTGTCACCCTAATAACAGAGATTTCTAGCCAAATAAAGTATGGTTATTCACTAAATAAACAAATACATTTCTTGGATGAAAATACAATTCCATGAGGCTGGAGCGAATGTCTTTGGAACAGAAACTTTATACTTTAATTTAAATTACAGAGTGTATTCATCCCTTTCTTCTGTTTATATTCTTGTCCTTTAGCATGGTTAAAGTCTCTTATTGATGCTAAAGAAGAATGAATGCACAGGGAAAGATATTTTTTTAACACTTGCTGATACTGTGTTTGTGTATTTGGACACATAATGTATAACATCCACCCATAGAAACACATTTTTGCATAACCTATGACTTTTTTTTTCAATAGTCAACAAATTTGTGCATAGCATTTGTACACTTTTAAGTACATACGCTTGGGGGAAAGTATAAAAATAGTGTCTGCCTTTAAGGAGCATACAGATAGATACAGAGAAATACACACATTGGTGGTAGTGTATGGTGGGGGGAAGGGAGGCTGGATTTGTGATTTCTTTGGGGCAGGGACCTCCCATGAGGAAATCCCTCTTCCAATGCACATTGGCAGCTGTTTTGCAACTTAAGAGTTTCAGAGATCTGTCTGGGACCCTCAGAGTGAAAGTGACTTGTCCAGGATCACACAGCAGTACATGTCAGTGGCAGAATCTGAATACATGACTTCATGATGCCAGCTTGCTGTCCACTGTGCCACCATTGCCATTTATACCTAAAGGAGCATAATCACATCAGAAAACAACCATTGCAAATGAGAAACACAAACGGGAGCTGGAATAGCAAAGGAAGGACATTCCTCTCTTCCTCCCACAGCTCTTCTGAACTCTCTTGCTTCTCACTCCGCTGCCCTGCCGCAATCCTTCTGTTCACCCAGATTCACAACGTCCTTGTCTCTGACTCTCAGCTCCCGTGAGCCATCGGGGGACATATCGGATCACTTTCCTCTCCACAGTACCTCCGTCTTCTGTCCTCTTCTCTTAGCTCACATGGGCAGCACTGCCACCTGCACAGTGGCCCTCCCCTGAGCCTCCCTGCCTGGAACCTCTCTACGTTCCATTACAACCTCGTAGCTGCTCATTTCGCTTCTTTTATTTTTCACGTTTTGTTTATTGTGTGCTTTATAATCACCAACTGGATATGAAAAGAATTAGAAAGAGTGCTGTATAAGAAACTGCGAGCTGTATTCTGTTACAGAGGTTATGTCAAGAAAGAGACACACGCTGTGAGCATGTGCATGTACGTATATGTGTATATGTAAATTTCTATTCACAGATGTATATGGACATATGTCAGAATACTCAGAGGCTCCAGCTGATCATGTCTGAATATTCTTTTGACATTGCTGTTTGCCTGGTGTCTCTGCCAGTAGATTGGGAGGACCTGGAGAGGGTAGACTGCTTTTTGTCCTTTCTTTGTATCCCTGGCACTTAGCACACCACCTGGCATAGAGTAAATATGTAATAAATGATAGTCGATCGACTGCCAAGCAGTCAAAGGTATGTTTCCCAATAAGTTTTTTGAAATCACAATTGGTATCTACTTTCTTTAAAAAAATAATATTCTATTAGTATTTTTTCATTAGTTACATAAAAAATATATACACATATTCATTCGTTAATGTATTTAATTATTCATTCATTCATTTATCCCAAGTATTTTTCTCCCTTCCCCTCCCAGAGAGCCATCCCACAGTATTGACTTTGGTCGGAGTTCTGCAGTCTTTCAAAACTGTTTCCCCTCAGATTGTTA